>CM061753.1:323205034-323489311 GCA_030979885.1 Lolium multiflorum
GAGAGAGAGAGAGACGAGACGAGGTTCTCTCGCGGGGAAAAGAAAGGAAGAAAGGAAGGGGAGAGAGGAAGAGCACGACGAGTGGTGTTGTTTGATCTGTGGGCAACCAAAAAGGGAGGATGGCGTTCCGTTCAGATAATTTTTTTGAAATTTCAAGTCAAAAAAATGTTTGAGCTTCCAAATGACTCTGGATTTTTAAAATATACTCATTGCTGTATATGATATGTTCCATAGTTCCATCAAGAAAGAAAAGTAGGGTGCTCCGACAAAAATCAGCAAAATTTTGTATAAAAAGGCAATTTGAGATTGTCTTTTTACCCTGGCAGTGTATTAGAGCATCTCAACAAATACCGTAAAAATGAACCGTTCAAATGTGCATAAGTGACGCTGAAAAATATTTTAAGGTCTCACACGGGGCTCCGACGAAACAGATCCCACAAATTGAACCGTCAAATGCAAATCTGCCACTAAGGGAGACGAACATGGCGTCGATTAGTCGATGGCGCCGACCGGCATGGACTCGGTCCTGAATTCCCAATTAACTTGGTCCGATCGATTCGATCATGAGTTCGTTAGTTGATGCACTGTCAATTTTTTCGCAACTCCATTTGGAGGATGGACGAGCAGATTCGTTCGTTAATCCCACCTCTTCTAACGAAGTATCAGGGCACTGTATAAGATCTTTCAAGTGAAAGCGAATACAAAATTTGGAAGAAAATTACTGGTTGACATTTTATACACTCTGGATTTATATATCACTCTAGAAACCTCTGTCTCAAGTTATTGTAAGGTTTGTTAACGAGTATAAAACATTGTACCTGGTTGTGTGGATATTTAATGATACCTTAGAAAATCATACGTCCAAACATAGTAGTAACATGGATTTCCATAGATTTATGGTGGAATCCGTTTGTTGAATATCCGGAAGCAAACGAAAACATATTTTTGACAAAATATGTTTTAGTTTGGCCCTACAAATGTCTTTGTAAAGGTCAATAGTTGAACATTACTATCATCGCCTTAATATACATGAATATGTATACCTAAATGTTTTTCAAGATAGTATGTCGAATAATATATATCAAGACAAACATTGTAGGTATGACAATAAGAATTGTTATGAAGGGGTAAAAGTGTTTAGTATAAACGGCTAGGTTAGACCGGGATTTGATAGCTCGTGCTCAATCATTTATATTTTATAACCACACTTGATCAATCGGCAACACCGGACACATTTGTTGTTAGTAACACGTAGATGTGATTAACCATAATTATTGGCATGTGTTGGACAATTGACACTACTTTAGCGTAAAGAAACAAGTAGAGCTATTTGTCTATCTCCAATCTACAAGAGGAGAGGGGGTAGGGAACACGGAAGCGAGCTGGAGGAAACCCACTGCGGACATTCGCCGTCGAACGCCCGCTATGGGACGAAAACCTGATACCACTAACCAAGGTTCAAAGCATACAACAGGAGATAGTCTAGGCTAATATGCAGACAGCAAAAGGGATACTTTTTGAGCAGGGAACTAAAACAAGGAACATAAACGGATCTGAGAAGCTTCCAGCAAGTGGCACGGCCAACATTCGTCCTTCAGTAATCATCAACATCGGCCTGGCAGAGACGTTGGCAAAGACACCAGCCGCCTTGTGCATCATCTTGGCAACCCCTCCAGCTAGGCACTTCTTGTCAGCACCCTTTTGAAGCTAAAACAACAGAGAAATAGACGAGAAAATGATTTCGTTAGGTGATCTCAGCTTATGTTTTCAAAAGTCACTTTATTTCTTATATTCCACATGGCCCAACAATTTGCAGCAATAAGGATCACAAAAAACCTTTCCATGCTAGGAATGCAAGAGTGCAACCAGACCATGGCCTGCCAAAAGGAATTAGGGACACAAGATACACCCATCATAGCTCCAAGGATGCCCCAAACAACCTTTAAAGTGCTACAGGTAAAAAACAAGTGGTCATTTGTTTCAACCTAGCTGCAGAAAGAGCATAGTGGTGAACTAGGCCACTTCCTTTTCCTCAAATTTTCTCTAGTGAGGATGGCGTCCTGACAGAGCTGCCACATAAAGATCTTGATCTTAAGAGGCATTTTAGCATTCCAAATCGAACTATTATCACTACAAGAAAAGTTGCCATGGACGACGAAGTTGAAGTCGCGCCGTGGTTGCTGGTGCACCATGGCCGACGATTTTTGGTCCCTCCGTGGTTTATGTCAAAACTTTTTTTCTGCTGAGGCCACCTAGCCCGACGAAAGCGCCAAAACGTCGCGTATGGTGGCCCGGACGTGGTCCATCGCGAATTCTCGGGTTCGCGGCCGAGTCAACGCAAATCCGCACCGCCAGGGATATAGGGCCCAGATGGCAGCCTCTCTAGCATTGTTTTTTCTCGATCGCGCCATCTCGTTCAACGCTCTCCGATCGAGCCGTTTACGATGCAGGATCATGGGTCCCGCTTGTCATCCTCTATGAACCAAATTTCTTTCTTTTCTTGGATTTTTTTGACCCCCGATTTCTGGCTACTTCCTTTTTCTTTTGATCCCTTGCCTTCGTTGAGACCGCTGCGCCTAAATGGGACCCGCATGTCATCCTCTATGAGCAATCAACTTTCTTTTCTTGGAGTTTTTTGGCACCTCATATTGGTCACTTGCCTTTTTCGATCCCCCGCCTCTCAAACGGTGATACCGCGCTAAATGGGACCCGCATGTCATCCTCTATGTACTATAAAACTTTCTTTTCTTTGATTTTTGGCACCTCATATTTGGTCACTTGCCTTATTCTTTCGATCCCCGCCTCCTCAAACGGTGATACCGCTGATGCTAAATGGGACCCGCATGTCATCCTCTATGTACTATAAAACTTTCTTTTCTTGGATTATTTTTGGCTCCTGATATTTCGTTACTTGCATTTTTCTTTCGATCCCCTGCCGCCTCTCAAACGGTGATACCGCTGCTGCTAAATGGGACCCGCATGTCATCCTCTATGTAAAACTTTTTTTCTTGGATTATTTTTGGCTCTGATATTTGGTCACTTGCCTTTTTTCTTTCGATCTCATGCCACGTTTGAAACGTTGAGAAACCTTGCTAAATGGGACCCGCATGTCATCCTCTATGTACTATAAAACTTTCTTTTCTTGGATTATTTTTGCACCTCATATTTGGTCACTTGACTTTTTCTTTCGATCTCCTGCGTCTCAAACGGATGATACCGCTGCTAAATGGGACCAGATGTCATCCTCTATGTACTATAAAACTTTCTTTTCTTGGATTATTTTTGGCTCGATATTTGGTCACTTGCGTTTTTTCTTTCGATCTCATGCCACGTTTGAAACTTTCAACCTGCTGGCTCATGGGACCCGCATGTCATCCTCTATGTGCTATAAAAGTTTATTTTCTATGGTTTTTTTCACTCTCTGATTTTTGTCTATTTCCTTTTTCTTTTGATGTCCTGCCGCCTTGGAAACGTTGAGTAAGCTGCTTACTCATGAGACCCGCATGTCATCCTCTATGTACAATCAAGTTTCTTTGAATTATTTTTGGCTCCTGATATTTCGTCACTTGCATTTTTCTTTCGATCTCATGCCACGTTTGAAACGTTGATGAACCTGCTGGCTCATGGGACCCGCATGTCATCCTCTATGTGCTATAAAAGTTTATTTTCTTGGATTTTTTTTCACCTCTAATTTTTGGCTATTTGCCTTTTCTTTTGATCCCCTGCCCCTTTGAAATGTTGACTAAGCTGCTGGATCATGGGACCCGCATGTCATCCTCTATATCCATCAACTTTCTTTTCTTGGATTTTTTTACCCCCTAATTTCTAGCTACTTTCATTTTATTTTGATCTCAAGCCTCATTTCAAACATTGAGACCGCTGCTGCAAACTGGGACCCGCATGTCATCCTCTATGTACAATAAATCTTGGATTATTTGGCACCTCATATTTGGTCACTTGCCTTTTTCTTTCGATCTCATGCCGCCTTGAAACGTTGAGGAAGCTGCTCATGGGTCCCGATGTCATCCTCTACGAACAATAAAAGTTTCCTTTCTTGGAGTTATTTTTGACCCATAATTTCTGGATATTTGCCTTTTTCTTTTGATCCCCCCCTTTGAAACGATGTTGGCAGGTAGGTCCCACATGTCATCCTCTATGAACAATAAAAGTTTCCTTTGGTGGATTTATTTTTTACCCCTAATTAATTTCTGCTATTTCCTTTTTTCTTTGATCCCCCGCCTTGGAAACGTTGAGGATGCTGCTGCCTCATCGGTCCCGCATGTCATCCTCTCGAACGATAAATGTTTTTTTCTTTTCTTGGATTTTTTTACCAACTGATTTTTGTTTTTTTTATTTTCGATCCCGCCGCCTTTGAAACGTTGACGACGCTGGCTGCTCATGGGTCCTTGATGTCAGCCTCCCGTACAAGAAACATGTGATATCTTGATTATTTTGCAGACAATAAACAGTGTATTTCGCTCCGAGCTATTGCAAACGGATAAATTAAATCTTTATTTTTACAACTTATATCTTGAATCTCCTTGTTTTTTGTTTTGGCGAAGCATAGGACTTTCCTTTTTTTTTTTTGAGAAAAATCCGAACTTTCTTGTTCGGAGTGGGCTGAAATTGTACGAGTCAAAAGGCCCAAGGATAGTTCGAAGGCAGATGTCCAGATGCAGCCCAATTGAAATCTTTCTTTTCTTGGATTTTTTCACCCCTGATTTCGGCTACTTCATTTTTCTTTTGGTCTGTGTCGTCTTGGAAACGTTGAGACCGCCGCGCAAAATGGGACCCGCATGTCATCCTCTATGTACAATAAAGTTTCTTTTCTTGGATTATTTTTGGCTCCTGATATTTGGTCACTTGCCTTTTTCTTTCGATCTCATGCCACGTTTGAAACGTTGAGGAATCTGCTGGCTCATGGGACCCACATGTCATCGTCGATACTATAAAAGTTTCTTTTCTTGGATTTTGTTCACCCTCTTATTTTTGGCTGTTTCCTTTTTCTTTTGATCCGCCGCCTTGGAAACGTTGATTAAGCTGCTGACACAAGGGGCCCGCATGTCATCCTCTATGTACAATCAACTTGCAAGATCTTGGGGCGAAGAGCTTGTATAAGTGGGACCCATATGTCATCCTTTATGTACAATAAAAGTTTATTTTTCTTGGATTATTTTTTGCTCCCGGTATTTGGTCTCTTTCCTTTTTCTTTCGATCTCATGCCGCCAAACGTTGAGTAAGGTGCTGGGTCATGGGACCCGCATGCCATCCTCTATGTCCAATCAACTTTCTTTTCGGGAGTTTTTTTACCCCTAATTTCTGATACTCTTTTTCTTTTGGTCTCAAGCCGCATTTGAAACGTTGACACCGCTGCTGCAAAATGAGACCCGCATGTCATCTTTTATGTACAATACAATAAAGTTTCTTTTCTTGGATTATTTTTGACTCCTGATATTTGGTCACTTGTCTTTTTCTTTTGATCTCATGCCCCCTTTGAAACGTTGAGGAAGCTGCTAGCGCATGGGTCCCGCATGTCATACTCTATGAACAATAAAAATTTCCTTCCTTGGAGTTATTTTTGACCGCTAATTTCTGCTACTTCCTTTTTCTTTTGATCCCCCGCCGCCTTGGAAACGTTGAGTAAGCTGCTGACACAAGGGGCCCGCATGTCATCCTCTATGTACAATCAACTTGCAAGATCTTGGAGCGAAAGAGCTTGTATAAGTGGGACTCATATGTCATCCTCTATGTACAATAAAAGTTTCTTTTCTTGGATTATTTTTTGCTCCTGATATTTGGTCACTTTCCTTTTTCTTTCTATCTCATGCCACCACTGAAACGTTGAGTAAGGTGCTGGCTCATGGGACAATAAAGTTTTCATTTCTTTTTTTTTACCCATGATTTTTGCTAACTTGCCTTTTCTTTTCGATCATATGCCGCCTTTGAAATTGAGGTCGCTGGCTCATGGGTCCCACATGTCAGCCTCTATGAACAATAAACCTTTCCTTTGTTGGATTTATTTTTACCCCTAATTTATGGCTATTTGCCTTTTTTTTGATCCCGGCCTTTGAAACGATGAGGACGCTGCTGGCAGGTCGGTCCCACATGTCATCCTCTATGAAGAATAAAAGTTTCCTTTTTGGATTTATTTTTTACCCCTAATTTCTGGCTATTTGCCTTTTCCTTCTAATCCCTGCCGACTTCAAAATGATGAGGATGCAGCATCGGTCCCACATGTCAGCCTCTATGAACTATAAATGTTTCCTTTGTAGGATTTATTTTTACTCCTATTTTCGGGCTACTTGTCTTTTTCTTTGAAACGTTGAGGACGCTGTCTCATGGGTCCCACATGGCATCCTCTCTCGAACGATAAACCTTCATTTCTTGTTAACGACAGGTTTATCAGTATTATTTTCGACTAATACAAGCTCTTTGGCTCCAAGATCTTGCAAGTTGATAGATTAAATCAAGGAATTATTAGGATATGTTTTAAATTTCAAATCCACTTTATGAATTTTTAAAAATACCGTTATCCATGTGGGTATGGAGTGATCAAGGATTTTCATATGGGCGGGACGAGGACGGCGATGAGCATTGATGCGCGTAGATGTACACGTCCGTTGGGAACCCCAAGAGGAAGGTATGATGCGCACAGTGGCAAGTTTCCCTCAGTAAGAAACCAGTTTAGGAGTCAAGAAACACGTTGAAGGTTGATGGTGGCGAAATGTGATGCGGCGCAACAACAGGGATTCCGCGCCAACGTGGAACACAACACAACCCAAGTACTTTGCCCCAACGAAGCAGAGGTTGTCAATCTCACCGCTTGTCAAACAAAGGATTAACCGTATTGTGTGGAAGATAATTGTTTACAAGAAAACAGAAACAAGTATTGCAGAGATTGTATATGATGTAAAGAATAGGACCGGGTCCAGTTCACTAGAGGTGTCTCTCCCATAAGATAAAAGCATGTTGGGTGGACAAATTACAGTGCAATTGACAAATAGAGAAGGCATAACAATGCATATACATGATATGATAAATATAGTGAGATTTAATCCGGCATTACGACAAAGTACATAGACCGCCATCCAACCGCATCTATGCCTAAAAAGTCCACCTTCAAAGTTATCATCCGAACCCCATTCAGTATTAAGTTGCAAAGCAACAGCAAATTGCATTAAGTATGGTGCGTAATGTAATCGACAACTACATCCTTAGACATAGAATCAATGTTTTATCCCTAGTGGCAACAGACATCACAACCTTAGAACTTTCTGTCACTGTCCCAGGTATCAATGAAGGCATGAACCCACTATCGAGCATAAATACTCCTCTTGGAGTTAAGAGTAAAAACTTGGCCAGAGCCTCTACTAATAACGGAGAGCATGCAAGATCATAAACAACACATAAACAATAGATTGATAATCACCATAACATAGTTTTCTCTATCCATCGGATCCCGACAAACACAACATATAGAATTACAGATAGATGATCTTGATCATGTTAGGCAGCTCACAAGATCCAACAATGAAACACAATTAGGAGAAGACGACCATCTAGCTACGCTATGGACCCATAGTCCAGGGGTGAACTACTCACTCATCACTCCGGAGGCGACCATGGCGGTGTAGAGTCCTCCGGGAGATGAATCCCCTCTCCGGCAGGGTGCCGGAGGCGATCTCGAATCCCCGAGATGGGATTCGCGGCGGCGGCGTCTCCGGAAGGTTTTCCGTATCGTGGCTCTCGGGGGGTTGCGACGGAGGCTATTTGTGGCGGAAGGGCAGGTCAAGAGGCGGCACGAGGGCCCACACCATAGGTCGGCGCGGCCAGGGCCTGGGCTGCGCCGCCTGTGGGTCGCCACCTCGTGGCCCCACTTCGACTCTCCTTCGGTCTTCTGAAGCTTCGTGCAAAAATAGGACCCCGGGCGTTGATTTCGTCCAATTCCGAGAATATTTCGTTACTAGGATTTCTGAAACCAAAAACAGCAGAAAACAGAACTGGCTCTTCGGCATCTTGTTAATAGGTTAGTTCCGAAAATGCGTAAATACGACATATAATGTGCATAAAACATGTAGGTATCATCAATAAAGTAGCATGGAACATAAGAAATTATCGATACGTTGGAGACGTATCAGCATCCCCAAGCTTAGTTCTGCTCGTCCCGAGCAGGTAAAACGATAACAAAGATAATTTCTGAAGTGACATGCCATCATAATCTTGATCATACTATTTGTAAACATATGTAATGAATGCAGCGATCAAAACAATGGTAATAACATGAGTAAACAACTGAATCATAAAGCAAAGACTTTTCATGAATAGTACTTCAAGACAAGCATCAATAAGTCTTGCATAAGAGTTAACTCATAAAGCAATAAATCAAAGTAAAGGTATTGAAGCAACACAAAGGAAGATTAAGTTTCAGCGGTTGCTTTCAACTTATAACATGTGTATCTCATGGATATTATCAACATAAAGTAATATAACAAGTGCAATATGCAAGTATGTAGGAATCAATGCACAGTTCACACAAGTGTTTGCTTCTTAAGGTGGAGGGAGATAGGTAAACTGACTCAACAATAAAAGTAAAAGAAAGGTCCTTCAAAGAGGAAAGCATCGATTGTTGTATTTGTGCTAGAGCTTTTATTTTGAAAACATGAAACAATTTTGTCAACGGTAGTAATAAAGCATATGAGTTATGTAAATTATATCTTACAAGTTGCAAGCCTCATGCATAGTATACTAATAGTGCCCGCACCTTGTCCTACTTAGCTTGGACTACCGGATCTTTGCAATGCCATGTTTCAACCAAGTGTCACAAAGGGGTACCTCCATGCCATGTACAAAGGTCTAAGGAGAAAGCTCGCATTTTGGATTTCTCGCTTTTGATTATTCTCAACTTATACATCCATACCGGGACAACATGGACAACAAATAATGGACTCCTCTTAAATGCATAAGCATGTAGCAACAATTATTATTCTCATATGAGATTGAGGATATATGTCCAAAACTGAAACTTCAACCATGATTCATGGCTTTAGTTAGCGGCCCAATGTTCTTCTCTAACAATTTGCATGCTCCAACCATTAAGGTGGTAGATCCTTCAGACAAGACGGACATGCATAGCAACTCACATGATATTCAATAAAGAGTAATTGATGGCGTCCCCAGAAGCATGGTTATCGCACAACAAGCAACTTAATAAGAGATAAAGTGCATAAGTACATATTCAATACCACAATAGTTTTTAAGGCTATTTTGTCCCATGAGCTATATATTGCAAAGGAGAATGATGGAATTTTAAAGGTAACACTCAAGCAATTTACTTTGGAATGGCGGAGAAATACCATGTAGTAGGTAGGTATGGTGGACACAAATGGCATAGTTGGCTGATACGTCTCAAACGTATCGATAATTTCTTATGTTCCATGCTACTTTATTGATGATACCTACATGTTTTATGCACATTATATGTCATATTTATGCATTTTCTGGAACTAACCTATTAACAAGATGCCGAAGAGCCAGCTGCTGTTTTCTGTTTTTGGTTTCAAATCCTAGTAAAGAAATATTCTCGGAATTGGACGAAACTTTCGCCCAGGGTCCTATTTTGCACGAAGCTTCCAAGACCGAAGAGCTAACGGGGGGCCACGAGGCGAGGAGGCCGGCGCGGCCGGCCCTGGCCGCGCCGACCCCCCTGGGCCCCTCGTGTGGCCCCCGCGTTGACCCTCCGCCTACTTAAAGCTTCCGTCGCGAACCCCCCACCGAGAGCCACGATACGGAAAACCCACCGAGACGCGCCGCCGAATCCCATCTCGGGGATTCTGGAGATCGCCTCCGCACCCTGCCGGAGAGGGATTCATCTCCCGGAGGACTCTACACCGCCATGGTCGCCTCCGGAGTGATGAGTGAGTAGTTCACCCCCGACCATGGGTCCATAGCAGAGCTAGATGGTCGTCTTCTCCTTGTTGTGCTTCATTGTTGGATCTTGTGAGCTGCCTAACATGATCAAGATCATCTATCTGTAATACTATATGTTGTGTTTGTCGGGATCCGATGGATAGAGAGTACTATGATTATGGTGATTATCAATCTATTGTTTATGTGTTGTTTATGATCTTGCATGCTCTCCGTTATTAGTAGAGGCTCTGCCAAGTTTTTGCTCTTAACTCCAAGAGGGGTATTTATGCTCGATAGTGGGTTCATGCCTTCATTGAATCTGGGATTAGAGGTTCTAAGGTTGTGATGTGTGTTGCCACTAGGGATAAAACATTGATGCTATGTCTAAGGATGTAGTTGTTGATTACATTACGCACCATACTTAATGCAATTGTCTGTTTTTGCAACTTAATACTGGAGGGGGTTCGGATGATAACCTCGAAGGTGGACTTTTTAGGCATAGATGCAGTGGATGGCGGTCTATGTACTTTGTCGTAATGCCCGGAATAAATCTCACTATATTTATCATATCATGTATATGCATTGTTATGTCTTTCTCTATTTGTCAATTGCCCGACTGTAATTTGTTCACCCAACATGCTTTATCTTATGGGAGAGACACCTCTAGTGAACTGTGGACCCCGGTCCTATTCTTTACATAGCATACAATCTACTTGTTTTTTTCTTTGCAAACATCTTCCACTCGATACGTTTAATCCTTTGTTACAACAAGCCGGTGAGATTGACAACCTCACTGTTTCGTTGGCGCAAAGTACTTTGGTTGTGTTGTGCGGGTTCCGTTCCCGGTGTTGCGCCGCATCACATTTCGCGACCATCAACCTTCAACGTGCTTCTTGGCTCCTCCTGGTTCGATTAAACCTTGGTTTCTTTCTGAGGGAAAACTTGCTACTGTGCGCATCATACCTTCCTCTTGGGGTTCCCAACGAACGTGTGAGTTACACGCCATCAAGCTCTTTTTCCCGCGCCGTTGCCGGGAGATCAAGACAAAGGGGAGTCTCCACTTCTCAATCTCTTTACTTTGTTTTCGTCTTGCTTTATTTTATTTACTACTTTGTTTGCTGCACTAAATCAAAATACAAAAAATTAGTTGCTAGTTTTACTTTATTTACTGTCTTGCTCAGTATATCAAAAATACAAAAAAAATTAGTTACTTGTCTTTACTTTATTTGCCTAGTTTACTTCTTGCTTATTGCATCATGTTTCCTTTTAATTTCACCACAAAAGACATACCGGTAGGACGTGGGTCCATAGTTGGGAGAAATAATATAGAAGAATTTTTCAATCATGTTAGTATTATGAAGATTTTGAAGATAGACACTTGGTAGAACTTGCACCTACCTATGAAATTGCTGCTGCTTTAGTTCGCATGTTGGAAACTAAATTTGTTAATCTCAATCCTATAATCCAACACATGTTTCTTACACTTGGTGATATGGAAGAAGGGGAAAAGAAAGATTTTGTTTTAGAAACCCTTCTTAGAGAATTTGGTGGTCTAGCAAGAGAGGCTAGAAAGGTTTTTGCTAAATTTAATATGCTAGGTTCTCATACCAATTTTATTGGTCTACTTGAAAAAATGGACATGGATAGAATAAGGTACACTAATAACATTAATGATGGTGGGGAAATCAAAGCACCAATACCATGTAAACTCCTAGCTATGAATGATGCACTAGAAGATAACTATGCTTGGCTTGTTCCCAAAAATTTGTTCGATGAGAGTAGCAAGCCTAAGACTAATGAAAAGGAGACGCTAAAACTTATATAGACCAGATACAATGCATTGTTGAGAAAACTCCCCGCTCTCAAGGTAATGATGTTGATGCTTCTACTCTCGATGTTACTTGATTTGCACTTTCTGCGCCTAGCTGAAAGGCGTTAAAGAAAAACGCTTATGGGAGACAACCCATGTTTTTACCTACAGCAATTTTTTGTTTTATTGAGTCTTGGAAGTTGCTTACTACTGTAGCAACCTCTCCTTATCATGTTTTTGTGCCAAGTAAAGTTTCTATGTCAAAGTTGATGTTATATTTGGGATCGCTGCGCAGAAACAGCATTGCTGTCTGTCACGAATCTGGGCACAGTTCTCTGTAGAAAATTCGAAAAAATCTGCCAATTTACGAGCGTGATCCTCAGATATGTACGCAACTTTCATTAGTTTTGAGTTTTTCCATTTGAGCAAGTCTGGTGCCAGCTTTAAATTCGTCTTACGGACTGTTCTGTTTTTGACAGATTCTGCCTTTTATTTCGCATTGCCTCTTTTGCTATGTTGGATTTATTTCTTTGATCCATTAATGTCCAGTAGCATTATGCAATGTCCAGAAGTGAAAATAATGATTGTGTCACCTCTGAATGAGTGAATTATTAATGATGCACTAACCCTCTAATGAGTTTGCTTGAAGTTTGGTGTGAAGGAAGTTTTCAAGGGTCAAGAGAGGAGAATGATATACTATGATCAAGAGGAGTGAAAGCTCTAAGCTTGGGGATGCCCCCGTGGTTCACCCCTGCATATTTTAAGAAGACTCAAGCGTCTAAGCTTGGGGATGCCCAAGGCATCCCCTTCTTCATCAACAACATAATCAGGTTCCTCCCCGAAACTATATTTTTATTCAATCACATCTTGTGTTCTTTACTTGGAGCGTCGGTTTGTTTCGTTTTTGTTTTTGTTTGAATAAGATGGATCCTAGCATTCACTTTGTGGGAGAGAGACACGCTCCGCTGTTGCATATGGACACATGTGTCCTTAGGCTTTACTCATAATGTTCAAGGCGAAGTTTCTTCTTCGTTAAATTGTTATATGGTTGGAATTGGAAAATGCTACATGTAGTAATTCTAAAATGTCTTGGATAATGTGATACTTGGCAATTGTTGTGCTTATGTTTAAGCTCTTGCATCATATGCTTTGCACCCATTAATGAAGAAATACATAGAGCTTGCTAAAATTTGATTTGCATATTTGGTCTCTCTAAGGTCTAGATAATATCTAGTATTGAGTTTTGAACAACAAGGAAGACAGTGTAGAGTCTTATAATGTTTACAATATGTCTTTTATGTGAGTTTTGCTGCACTTGTTCATCCTTGAGTTTGCTTCAAATAACCTTGCTAGCCTAAACCTTGTATCGAGAGGGAATACTTCTCATGCATCCAAAATCCTTGAGCCAACTACTATGCCATTTGTGTCCACCATACCTACCTACTACATGGTATTTCTCCGCCATTCCAAAGTAAATTGCTTGAGTGCTACCTTTAAAATTCCATCATTCACCTTTGCAATATATAGCTCATGGGACAAAATAGCCTTAAAAACTATCGTAGTATTGAATATGTACTTATGCACTTTATCTTTTATTAAGTTGCTTGTTGTGCGATAACCATGCTTCTGGGGAACGCCATCAACTATTGTTGAATATCATGTGAGTTGCTATGCATGTCCGTCTTGTCTGAAGGATCTATCATTTTAGTGGTTGGAGCATGCAAAATTGTTAGAGAAGAACATTGGGCCGCTAACTAAAGCCATGAATCATGGTTGAAGTTTCAGTTTTGGACATATATCCTCAATCTCATATGAGAATAATAATCATTGCTACATGCTTATGCATTTAAGAGGAGTCCATTATCTGTTGTCCATGTTGTCCCGGTATGGATGTCTAAGTTGAGAATAATCAAAAGCGAGAAATCCAAATGCGAGCATTCTCCTTAGACCTTTGTACAGGCGGCATGGAGGTACCCCTTTGTGACACTTGGTTGAAACATGGCATGCAAAGATCCGGTAGTCCAAGCTAAGTAGGACGAGGTGCGGGCACTATTAGTATACTATGCATGAGGCTTGCAACTTGTAAGATATAATTTACATAACTCATATGCTTTATTACTACCGTTGACAAAATTGTTTCATGTTTTCAAAATAAAAGCTCTAGCACAAATACAGCAATCGATGCTTTCCTCTTTGAAGGACCATTCTTTTACTTTTATTGTTGAGTCAGTTTACCTATCTCCTTCCACCTTAAGAAGCAAACACTTGTGTGAACTGTGCATTGATTCCTACATACTTGCATATTGCACTTGTTATATTACTTTATGTTGACAATATCCATGAGATATACATGTTATAAGTTGAAAGCAACCGCTGAAACTTAATCTTCCTTTGTGTTGCTTCAACACCTTACTTTGATTTATTGCTTTATGAGTTAACTCTTATGCAAGACTTGTTGATGCTTGTCTTGAAGTACTATTCATGAAAAGTCTTTGCTTTATGATTCAGTTGTTTACTCATGACATTACTTTTGTTTTGATCGCTGCATTCATTACATATGTTTACAAATAGTATGATCAAGATTATGATGGCATGCCACTTCAGAAATTATCTTTGTTATCGCTTTACCTTCTCGACGAGCAGAACTAAGCTTGGGGATGCTGATACGTCTCCAACGTATCGATAATTTCTTATGTTCCATGCTACTTTATTGATGATACCTACATGTTTTATGCACATTATATGTCATATTTATGCATTTTACGGAACTAACCTATTAACAAGATGCCGAAGAGCCTTTGGCTGCTGTTTTGGTTTCAGAAATCCTAGTAAAGAAATATTCTCGGAATTGGACGAAACTTTCGCCCGGGGTCCTATTTTTGCAAAGCTTCCAGAAGACCGAAGAGACGATGGGGCCACGAGGCGGCCAGAGGGGAGGCCGGCGCGGCCCTGGGCCGCGCCGACCTACCCCCGGGCCCCTCGTGTGGCCCCCGCGTTGACCCTCCGCCTTTAAAGCTTCGTCGCGAAACCCCGTAGAGAGCCACGATACGGAAAACCTTCGGAGACGCCGCATCCCATCTCGGGATTACGGAGATCGCCTCGGCACCCGCCGGAGAGGGGATTCATCTCCTGAGGACTCTACACCGCCATGGTCGCCTCCGGAGTGATGAGTGAGTAGTTCACCTGGACCATGGGTCCATAGCAGTAGCTAGATGGTCGTCTTCTCCTTGTTGTGCTTCATTGTTGGATCTTGTGAGCTGCCTAACATGATCAAGATCATCTATATGTAATACTATATGTTGTGTTTGTCGGGATCCGATGGATAGAGAGTACTATGATTATGGTGATTATCAATCTATTGTTTATGTGTTGTTTATGATCTTGCATGCTCTCCGTTATTAGTAGAGGCTCTGGCCAAGTTTTTACTCTTAACTCCAAGAGGGGGTATTTATGCTCGATAGTGGGTTCATGCCTTCATTGAATCTGGGATCGTGACAGTAGGTTCTAAGGTTGTGATGTCTTGTTGCCACTAGGGATAAAACATTGATGCTATGTCTAAGGATGTAGTTGTTGATTACATTACGCACCATACTTAATGCAATTGTCTGTTGCTTTGCAACTTAATACTGAGGGGGTTCGGATGATAACTTTGAAGGTGGACTTTTTAGGCATAGATGCGTTGGATGGCGGTCTATGTACTTTGTCGTAATGCCCGGATTAAATCTCACTATATTTATCATATCATGTATATGCATTGTTATGCCTTTCTCTATTTGTCAATTGCCCGACTGTAATTTGTTCACCCAACATGCTTTATCTTATGGGAGAGACACCTCTAGTGAGCTGTGGACCCGGTCCTATTCTTTACATAGCATACAATCTACTTGTTTTACTGCTTTCTTTGCAAACATCTTCCACTCGATACGTTTAATCCTTTGTTAAGCCGGGAGATTGACAACCTCACTGTTTCGTTGGGGCAAAGTACTTTGGTTGTGTTGTGCAGGTTCCGCGTTGGCGCCGAATCCTGGTGTTGCGCCGCATCACATTTCGCGACCATCAACCTTCAACGTGCTTCTTGGCTCCTCCTGGTTCGATTAAACCTTGGTTTCTTTCTGAGGGAAAACTTGCTACTGTGCGCATCATACCTTCCTCTTGGGGTTCCCAACGAACGTGTGAGTTACACGCCATCATTGGCTCAAGGATTTTGGATGCATGACAAGTATTCCCTCTCGATACAAGGTTTAGGCTAGCAAGGTTATTTGAAGCAAACTCAAGGATGAACCGGTGCAGCAAAACTCACATAAAAGACATATTGTAAACATTATAAGACTCTACACCGTCTTCCTTGTTGTTCAAAACTCATTACTAGATATTATCTAGACCTTAGAGAGACCAAATATGCAAATCAAATTTTAGCAAGCTCTATGTATTTCTTCATTAATGGGTGCAAAGCATATGATGCAAGAGCTTAAACATGAGCACAACAATTGCCAAGTATCACATTATCCAAGACATTTTAGAATTACTACATGTAGCATTTTCCAATTCCAACCATATAACAATTTAACGAAGAAGAAACTTCGCCTTGAACATTATGAGTAAAGCCTAAGGACATATTTGTCCATATGCAACAGCGGAGCGTGTCTCTCTCCCACAAAGTGAATGCTAGGATCCATTTTATTCAAACAAAAACAAAAACAAAAACAAACCGACGCTCCAAGTAAAGAACACAAGATGTGACTGAATAAAAATATAGTTTCAGGGGAGGAACCGATGATGTTGTCGATGAAGAAGGGGATGCCTTGGGCATCCCCAAGCTTAGACGCTGAGTCTTCTTAAAATATGCAGGGATGAACCACGGGGCATCCCCAAGCTTAAGCTTTCACTCCTCTTGATCATAGTATATCATACTCCTCTCTGACCCTTGAAAACTTCCTTCACACCAAACTTCAAGCAAACTCATTAGAGGGTTAGTGCACAATTAATAATTCACACATTCAGAGGTGACACAAACATTCTTTTCACTTCTGGACATTGCATAAAGCTACTGGATATTAATGGATCAAAGAAATTCATCCAACATAGCAAAAGAGGCAATGCGAAATAAAGGCAGAATCTGTCAAAACAACAGTTCGAAGACGAATTTTAAAGTGGCACCAGACTTGCTCAAATGGAAAAACTCAAAACTAATGAAAGTTGCGTACATATCTGAGGATCACGCTCGTAAATTGGCAGATTTGTTCGAATTTTCTACAGAGACTTAGGCCCAGATTCGTGAAAGACAGCAATGCTGTTTCTGCGCAGCGATCCCAAATATAACATCAACTATAACATAGAAACTTTACTTGGCACAAAAACATGATAAGGAGAGGTTGCTACAGTAGTAAACAACTTCAAGACTCAAATATAAAACAAAGTACTGTAGTAAAATATGGGCTGTCTCCCATAAGCGCTTTTCTTTAACGCCTTTCAGGCGTAGAAAGTGCAATTCAAGTAACATCGAGAGTAGAAGCATCAACATCATAATTTGTTCTAATAATAGAATCAAAAGGCAACTTCATTCTCTTTCTAGGAAGTGTTCCATACCTTTCTTGAGAGGAAATTGATATTTAATATTACCTTCCCTCATATCAATAACAACACCAACGGTTCGAAGAAAAGGTCTTCCCAACACAATAGGACAAGATGCATTGCATTCGATATCCAAGACAACAAAATCAACGGGGACAAGGTTATTGTTAACCGTAATGCGCACATTATCAATCCTCCCCAAAGGTTTCTTTTTAACATTATCGGCAAGATTAACATCCAAATAACAATTCTTCAATGGTGGCAAGTCAAGCATATCATAAATCTTTTTAGGCATAACAGAAATACTTGCACCAAGATCACATAAAGCATTACATTCAAAGTCATTGAATTTCATTTTAATGATGGGCTCCCAACCATCTTCTAACTTTCTAGGAATAGAAGTTTCAAGTTTTAGTTTCTCTTCTCTAGCTTTTATGAGAGCATTTGTAATATGTTTTGTAAAGGCTAAATTTATAGCACTAGCATTAGGACTTTTAGCAAGTTTTTGTAAAAACTTTATAACTTCAGAGATGTGAAAATCATCAAAATCTAAATCATTATGAGCTACAGCAATGGGATCATTGTCCCCAAGATTGGAAAAAATTTCAGCAGTTTTATCACAAGCAGTTTCAGCAGTTTTAGCAATTTCAGGCAGTTTTGTACGCTTTGCACTAGGAGTAGAAACATTGCCAACACCAATTATTTTACCATTGATAGTAGGAGGTGCAGCAACATGTGAAGGATTAACATTACTAGTGGTGGTAATGGTCCAAACTTTAGCTACATTATTCTCTTTAGCTAGTTTTTCATTTTCTTCTCTATCCCACCTAGCACGCAATTCAGCCATTAATCTTATATTCTCATTAATTCTAACTTGGATGGCATTTGCTGTAGTAGTAATCTTATTATCAATATCATTATTAGGCATAACTTTCAATTTTAATAGATCAACATCAGAGGCAAGTCTATCAACTCTATAAGCAATAATATCAATTTTATCAAGCTTTTCCTCAACAGATTTGTTAAAAGCAGTTTGTGTACTAATAAATTCTTTAAGCATAGCTTCAAGACCAGAGGGTACACTCCTATTATTGTTGTAAGAATTCCCATAAGAATTACCATAACCATTACCATTAGCAGAAGGATATGGCCTATAGTTATTACCAGAGTTCTTCCTATAAGCATTGTTGTTGAAATTATTATTTTTAATGAAATTCACATCAACATTTTCTTCTTGAGCAACCAATGAAGCTAAAGGAACATTATTTGGATCAACATTAGATCTACCATTCACAAGCATAGACATAATCACATCAATCTTATCACTCAAGGAAGAGGTTTCTTCAACAGAATTTACCTTCTTACCTTGTGGAGCTCTTTCCGTGTGCCATTCAGAGTAATTCACCATCATATCATCAAGAAGTTTTGTAGCCGCCCCTAAAGTGATGGACATAAAGGTACCTCCAGCAGCTGAATCCAATAAATTCCGCGAAGAAAAATTTAGTCCTGCATAGAAGGTTTGGATGATCATCCAAGTAGTCAGTCCATGGGTTGGACAATTCTTTACCAAAGTTTTCATTCTCTCCCATGCTTGAGCAACATGTTCAGTATCTAATTGCTTAAAATTCATTATGCTACTTCTCAAAGATATAATTTTAGCGGGAGGATAATATCTACCAATAAAAGCATCCTTACATTTAGTCCATGAATCAATACTATTCTTAGGCAAAGATAGCAACCAATCTTTAGCTCTTCCTCTTAATGAGAATGGAAACACTTTCAATTTAATAATATCACCATCTACATCCTTATACTTTTGCATTTCACAAAGTTCAACAAAATTATTAAGATGGAGGCATCATCGAACTAACAGAAAATTGATCTCTCATAACCAGGTTCAGTAAAGCAGGTTTAATTTCAAAGAATTCTGCTGTAGTAGCAGGTGGAGCAATAGGCGTGCATAGGAAATCATTATTATTTGCGTTTGTGAAGTCACACAACTTAGTATTTTCAGGGGTATTCATTTTAGCAACAGTAAATAAAACAAACTAGATAAAGTAAATGCAAGTAACTAATTTTTTTGTGTTTTTGATATAGAGAGCAAGACAGCAAAATAAAGTAAAACTAGCAACTAATTTTTTTGTGTTTTGTTTAGGTGCAGCAAACAAAGTAGTAAATAAAATAAAGCAAGACAAAAACAAAGTAAAGAGATTGAGAAGTGGAGACTCTTGCGCGTGTCTTGATCTCCCCGCAACGGCGCCAGAATTTACTTGATGCGCGTAGATGTACACGTCCGTTGGGAACCCCAAGAGGAAGGTATGATGCGCACAGTGGCAAGTTTCCCTCAGTAAGAAACCAAGGTTTAATCGGACCAGTAGGAGTCAAGAAACACGTTGAAGGTTGATGGTGGCGAAATGTGATGCGGCGCAACAACGGGATTCCGCCAACGTGGAACCTGCACAACACAACCCAAGTACTTTGCCCCAACGAAACAGTGAGGTTGTCAATCTCACCGGCTTGTGTAACAAAGGATTAACCGTATTGTGTGGAAGATGATTGTTTGCAAAAACAGTAAAACAAGTATTGCAGATTGTATGCGATGTAAAGAATAGGACCGGGGTCCACGTTCACTAGAGGTGTCTCTCCCATAAGATAAAAGCATGTTGGGTGAACAAATTACGGTCGGGCAATTGACAAATAGAGAAGGGCATAACAATGCATATACATGATACGATAAATATAGTGAGATTTAATCCAGCATTACGACAAAGTACATAGACCGCCATCCAGCATCTATACCTAAAAAGTCCACCTTCAGGTTATCATCCGAACCCCATTCAGGTATTAAGTTGCAAAGCAACGACAATTGCATTAAGTATGGTGCGTAATGTAATCGACAACTACATCCTTAGACATAGAATCAATGTTTTATCCCTAGTGGCAACAACACATCACAACCTTAGAACTTTCACTGTCCCTCCCAGGTATCAATGAAGGCATGAACCCACTATCGAGCATAAATACTCCTTCTTGGAGTTAAGAGTAAAAACTTGGCCAGAGCCTCTACTAATAACGGAGAGCATGCAAGATCATAAACAACACATAAACAATAGATTGATAATCACCATAACATAGTATTCTCTATCCATCGGATCCCGACAAACACAACATATAGAATTACAGATAGATGATCTTGATCATGTTAGGCAGCTCACAAGATCCAACAATGAAGCACAATTAGGAGAAGACGACCATCTAGCTACTGATATGGACCCATAGTCCAGGGGTGAACTACCCACTCATCACTCCGGAGGCGACCATGGCGGTGTAGAGTCCTCCGGGAGATGAATCCCCTCTCCGAGGGTGCCGGAGCGATCTCCTGAATCCCCGAGATGGGATTCGCGGCGGCGGCGTCTGGAAGGTTTTCCGTATCGTGGCTCTCGGTCTGGGGGTTTCGCGACGGAGGCTATTTGTAGGCGGAAGGGCAAGAGGCGGCACGAGGGGCCCACACCATAGGTCGGCGCGGCCAGGCTGGGCCGCGCCGCCCTGTGGTGTCGCCACCTCGTGGCCCCACTTCGACTCTCCTTCGGTCTTGGAAGGTTCGTGCAAAAATAGGACCACGTGTTGATTTTGTCCAATTCCGAGAATATTTCGTTACTAGGATTTCTGAAACCAAAAACAGCAAAAACAAAGCGGCTCTTCGGCATCTTGTTAATAGGTTAGTTCTAGAAAATGCGTAAATACGACATATAATGTGCATAAAACATGTAGGTATCATCAATAAAGTAGCATGGAACATAAGAAATTATCGATACGTTGGACACGTATCAAGCATGAGAAGAATGCTACGGCACGGCTGCGGCACAAGGGCACGGCGGACTATAGGAGAGGTCTTAGAGCCGCCTCTGCTCCCAGGCCGCAGCCTCTGCTCGAGCACGCAAAGCAACATTGACCACAGTATCCATCCATACATACATACATACTTACTTACATCCATCCATCCATCCATGCATGCATACAACAATCATGCTCAGGAGCTCCTCAGACCCGGCCTCGACCGACCAAACCTCCAGCGACCCATCAGACAACACCGTACGGTTCCCAGCCCATGCCACAGCCGATTCCAACGCAATGGAACGGCGGAGGCTGGCGGCACCGTAGGGTGGGGGTTTCAGGGCGGCGAACAATTGGACGTATGGGTCGGCGAGTCGGCTACAAGAGCTCAACTGATCTGTTTAGGGTTCGGGTTCAGGACGTGAAGTGTCCACTGCGCGCGCACACACACAGAGAGAGAGAGAGACAGGGGAGGGAGACAAGGGTGGGAGATCAGATGGGGAACGCACCGGGTCCAAAAAGAAATGCAGCTGAACTGGGACTAACTCCATCGACGGCGGCTCAGATCACGCGCTAGCAGCAGACCAAACCCTCGACCGGAGCCCGCGACGGGCTCCGCCGCTCGGTCCCCAAGCCCGCACCCGCCATCTGCACCGGCGGTAGCCTCGAGGGGCCGCCGAGCCGATGCGCGACCCGGGGCCGGCGGTAGGGGGGCTGGCACCGAGAAGCGGCGACCCGGCGCGTCCGCGGCTGGGGAGCCTGGGCCTGGCGCCGGCGGCTCCGCCCATCATCGCCGCCGTGCAGAGTCCCAATCAGCGCGATCATCGGCCATGGCGAGCGGGCGTGGGATTCGGATCGAGCGCTCGCTTCGCATGCTCCGCTGCACACGCACACGCGCGCGGTGGCCTCACGGTTAGAAGTAATCAGAGCTAGCTAGGGTTCGTCGCCGGCAGGAGAGATCGATTCGGATCTCCGCTCCGCATCAGTCCGATGGAGCAGAGGATGCGGACGAGGACAGCGGCGACGCCGGCGAGAGGGAGAGGGGGAGCGAAGGGTGGATAGCCATGGAAAGGCGTGTTCTGCGGACAGAGAGAGAGAGAGAGAGAGAGACGAGACGAGGTTCTCTCGCGGGGAAAAGGAAGGAAGAAAGGAAGGGGAGAGAGGAAGAGCATGACGAGTGGTGTTGTTTGGTCTGTGGGCAACCAAAAAGGGAGGATGGCGTTCCGTTCAGATAATTTTTTTGATATTTCAAGTCAAAAAAAATGTTTGAGTTTCCAAATGACTCTGGATTTTTTAAATATACTTATTGGTGTATATGATATGTTCCACAGTTGCATCAAGAAACAAAAGTAGGGTGCTCCCACAAAAATCAGCAAAATTTTGTATAAAAAAGGCAATTTGAGATTGTCTTTTTACCCGGGCAGTGTATTAAAGCATCTGTAACAAATACCGTAAAAATGAACCGTCAAAATGTGCATAAGTGACGCTGAAAAATATTTTAAGGTCTCACACGGGGCTCCGACGAAACAGATCCCACAAATTGAACCCACAAATGCAAATCTGCCACCAAGTGAGACGAACATGGTGTCGATTAGTCGATGGCGCCGACCGGCATGGACTGGTCCTGAATTCCCAATTAACTTGGTCCGATCGATTCAATCATGAGTTTGTTAGTTGATGCACTGTCAATTTTTTTGCAACTCCATTTGGAGGATGGACGAGTAGATTCGTTCATTAATTCCACCTCTTCTAACGAAGTATCAGGGCACTGTATAAGATCTTTCAAGTGAAAGCGAATACAAAATTTGGAGGAAAGTTACTGGTTGACATTTTATACACTCTGGATTTATATATCACTCTAGAAACATCTGTCTCAACTTATTGGAAGGTTTGTTAACTATAAAACATTGTACCTGATTGTGTAGATATTTAATGATACCTTAGAAAAGCATACGTCCAAACATAGTAACATCGATTTCCGTAGATTTATGGTGGAATTCATTTGTCGAATATCCGGAAACAAATAAAAACAACTTTTTGACAAAATAAGTTTTAGTTTGGCCCTACAAATGTTTTTGTAAAGGTAAATATTGAACATTACTATCATCGCCTTAATATACATGAGTGTGTATAACTAAATGTTATTCAAGATAGTATGTCGAATGATATATATCAGGACAAACAATGTAGATATGACAATAACAATTGTTATGAAGGGGTAAAAGAGTTTAGTATAAACAAATAGGTTAGACCGGGATTTGATATCTCGTACTCAATCATTGCTAACCACACTAGAGCAATCGGCAACACTTGACACATTTGCTGTTAATATCGTCTGAATTTTATTAGGTGAATTATAGGCATGTGTTGGGCGATCGACATTACTTAAGCATAGATATTTACATAATTATAGTCATGTGTTTTACAACATAGTAATCATAAAAAATGTATTGTGCAAAGAATGCTACAATTATCAGTTGTTTTGCAATTATGTATCAAATGATAATCTTAATTAATTAAAACTTATAACATACACCAATGAAACTAAGGATGGAAACGATTTTTTTTGTATCACTTACATATCTAAATATATTTGTATATAAAACTATCACAATGATATTTTTTATCGAAATGAGATGAACTTGCCTATTAAATTCTCAACAAAGAATGATAAAAAAAAATGGCTTGCGATTACCATCTCAATACTTATTCGTTTTATGGGCATTTTTGTTGCAAGAACCAAGGTAGAAAGCTTTGTTCTTTTCTTGTACAAGGAATCAAGATCCAATTGAGCATACATGCACATAGAACTTCTGAACTATGTGGATTGAACACACTGAAATGTATAAGATCTGTAGTTAGCTTACGGTGGAAGTAGAATTAATTCTTTGAGAATCCCCTTCATAATTGTTTTTGGATGCCCTAATAGGGCGTGATAGACCCGAATTTTGGTGACCAGCCTCTGAAAGTGTCCACAATTTGCAGATCGGTCCCTTTTAGGGAGTTTGCTAGAGATGTTCTTAGCAAGGAGAAAGAAGCTAGCTCCAAAGGATCATAAATTTTTTGTTTTTCCAACCCGTAAATGCGCTGTAGAAAGCTGACAAATAAACCATAACAAATATGGGTTGAAGTTATCTCTTCTACACCACACTTTGGCCAACAAACTACGTTATATAACACACATGTTTTGTTTTACAATAAATACCAGTCAACCAAAATGTGCAATTCATCCTCTAAAGAAATGTGCTATTCATTTAGTTTATTTTTCTGATGCAATATTTTGAAGCTTTCTTGGAACTTATGGTTCTAAGAATGCAGAAATAAGACATATTAGATTGAAGTCATCATGAGTTCTTAAACTTTATAGGAAACTAGAACACTTGAATGTGTAATCTTGACCCATTAGAAGTTTTTGTATTTTGTTTGCGTGAACAATAAAGAGGGACAAGGTGAATGGATAAAGTACACGCCATATTTCGTCACGTGTAACTACTTGGCATAAATCGTATCAATTTAGAGCGTAAGAGCATCTCCAGTCGCGTCCCCCAAACGATGTCCGGGCAAAGCGCCGGATTAGTCGTTTGGGGGACGTCCGGACAAAATTTTCGTTTGGAGAAGGTCTCTTTTCTAGCCACGTCCCCCAAACGCGACCTCCAAACAAAAAGTAAGTGTAAAAATCGTGTCCGGCGTCCCCGGTAGAGCCTCTATACACAGGGGATGGGCTAGGGACGCCGAACAACATTTGGAGCATGTCCGGACCGAAGCGGCCTTTGGGGCACGCGACTGGGACGTTTTGTTGGCCGGCGTCCCCAAATCCCTTTGGGGGACGCTTTGGGGACGCGATGGAGATTAGATTAGTCGTTTGGGGACGGACAAAATTTTCGTTTGGAGAAGGTCCCTTTTCTAGCCACGCCCCCAAACGCGACCTCCAAACAAAAGTTAAGTGTAAAAGTCGTGTCCGGCGTCCCCGGTAGAGCCTCTATACACAGGGGATGGGCTAGGGACGCCGGACAACATTTGGAGCACGTCCGAACCGAAGCGGCCTTTGGGGCACGCGACTGGTACGTTTTTTTGACCGACGTCCCCCAAATCCCTTTGGGAGACGCTTTGAGATGCTCTAAGGTTTCTAATCACCTGGTAGTATATCGGTTTGAGGCGTAAGATTTCGATAAACGAAATTAATCCTGGAGAAAATCCTTCCCAAATCAATATCTGAAACCCTGCAAAGCAATTGTAAAGGCATGGTAAAATGGGCAAGTAGTAGAACTCAGAGGCTGGGAGCAGGCTGTCGAATTGCCGCGCGGATTCTGAAACCGCATACGAGTGATATGCAAGAACTCCCACTACCGAAGTCACATTACATGGATCCTGGAAACAAGTCAGACTAACTGAACATCCTATTCCGAAACGTTCTGATGTAACCTACAGTGCTAGGTCTGAACTTTGGCGGAGTATGAACAGCTTCGCTATAACTGCTAACAAGTACAGCTACGAACTACAGTAGTAACATGCTCCACTGAAGGCCCATTCTATAGTCGATCTTCCGAAGCTACCATTCATTGCCCCCTTCAAGCATCAAGTCCCAAAATTCGCCTTCACGACTTCATCTGTAATCATGTACACTCTATACGGAATTTCTTCCTCAATGCCCTCATCTGCAGGAAATAATAATTTCAGAGATAAGAACAGTTAGGAACTCGTCTCCACACGCAACAGTGAAATGCGATCGGGCGCTAGCTTACTGCAGCTCGTCGTCTTCATCGTCGTGGCCTTGCCGCAGCGCCATCTTGGCCGTGTCCTTCCAGAGCGACGCCTCCATCTCCTTGTCGAAGAGCCTCCTCTCGGCGCGCCGCAGCGCGGCCTCCAGCTCCTCGATCCGCTCCTGGTTCCTCTGGTGGAGCAGCTCGTGCAGCCGCCTCTCCAGCTCGACGGCCGAAACCCCACGGTATCGAGCTGCGTCGTCATCGTCGGCATCATTCTCGTCATCATCGTGGCCGTGGACGTCGTCATCATCGTCGTCTTCAAGGAAGCCTTGCCGGCAGTCAGCAGCAATGTCATCGTCGTCCGATGACTCGGCCGCGTCGTCGCGCTCCTCTCCCAGCGGAAACGTGGGTGTGTCGGCACCGTAGTGGACGTGCAGCCGCTCGAGCTCGGCGTGGAACTCCTCCTCCAGCACGTCCTCCGTCGACCTCCTCCGGCTCTGCACCTCCACCTCCGCCCCCGCGCCGGAGCACGACGCGACCTGGTGATCACGCCGACGACGATCCTCCTCCTCCGAGCGATCGTTGGCGGCCTGCGGCTCGTTCTTGTCCGTGAGGCAGCTGGACGCGGCGGAGTCGTCGAGGTTGCCGGGCCTCGACACGTCGGCGTTGTTGGCGGTGACGTGGCCTTTGAACTCCGCCATCAGCGCCTCCATCTCGGCCCGCACCTTGGCCATCTTGCTGAACTCGTCGGACGTCTTGGCGAGCAGGAACACCAGGCCCAGCCCGACGCCAAGGTCCACGGCCCGCGTCTCGCCGCCGCCGACGGCGCCGCCGCCCGAGGAGGTCGCGCACGCTGGAAATCGAGAATTATTGTTCGTGACGGGTTGGACAGCAAATTAAATTTCATCGACTGCTAGTGAAAGTGTGAATCTATCAAAATCACCGTAATCCACAATTGATTCGTACACTTAAGGAACTCCGCCACGCACCTGTGTCAGCCGACAAGTCATTGAGCTCGTCGCCCTGCTCGACCAGAATCTCCTCCGCAATCTCCTGCTTCTCCGGCTGCTGCGGCCGCTGCACCTTGACGCCGGCACATGAGCCGCAGCCCTTCCGGCCGAGCCTGGCCATCCGCGTCCACCGGAACCTGGGCAGCAGCGACCTCGCCGTCGCCACCGCCACCGCCCTCGGCGTCGACGGCCCCTCGAGCCCCAGCTCCTCGCCGTCGTTGAGGTAGTCGAGGATCCTCCGCCTGCTCGTCGCCCCCTCGGAACCCATCGGGAAGCGCGCCGGCCGACACCGCAGGGTCTTCTCTCGAAAGCCGAGTCTTCTTCTCTCGAAACGAGGCCGGCCGAGGAGCGGAACGAAAGGTGTTTTCAAACGGGAGCGGGTCGCGGTCGTGTGGGGAGCGCGAGGCGGGGCCCGCGGACAGCGACTCATCTGCTGCTATTCTTCTATCCATTTTTTTATTCCCTGACAGATAAAGTATTGTTGTCAGATAGGGCGATGCTGATGGGATCCGACGGCATTATTGCGACTTCTTTTTTGTTCGGTTTTGTTTGAACTTGTAGAGAGTAGAGACCGATGAGATGAGAATGAGATGATGGAGTCTGGCTTGCAGGTAGGTCAGGTGTTGCGCGGTTTGATTTGAATCGTTGGCATTTTGTCTTTGTCGGCTCACATCCGTTCCTGCTGCCTAAAGTTAGCGCTGACGGATGATGAGAGTAAAATTCATCAGTACTCATCCAACTAGTTGACTGAAATTTTCGGTAAATAATGAAAATGCTACTTTCTGAATTATAATAAATTTTAAAGATTTAGTACTCCTTTCGATTTATATTATTTGACACTAGTATGATGTACCTAGAACTAAAATATGTTTAGATACATCGATATTAGTGGCAACTAATATGCATCGGAGGGTGTATTAAGTTTTCGAACATATGCATCGGAGAGAGTATTAAGTTTTCGACAATTATAGACCAGAGTGAGAGTATTGCATTTCACGGTAACTCTCTATGGGCCAGAGCACCACACTTCACAGAGTGTCACTGGTTAGGATGTTGTATTTCCCAACGTGCCGATTTGTGAGACATCGCGCGGCCACGACCCTCAGACATACTGGAGGCTGAGCTCCATCGCCATGTTTCAGTTGCGCTTGGAGGCCGCGTCTGCTTCCTTTTGCTGACATTGCGAACCATGTTGGATTCTTGATTTCGGTTTGAAAAATCGATGGGAGAGGGATGGGGGAAGAGATGGATCTAACACGTTGGTCCCACTATCAATTAGAGTAGCATCTAATCCGGCAGTCACAAGTTCAGGGTACAAACGTGAATGATTTAGAGTTCAATACTCGCTCCGATTTATAATTAGTGTGAGGGGTTTGGTTCATATTTGAGCTAATTTGAACTAAACTTGGACACTTATTATGATTGGAGAGAGTATTTATTTCGTCAAACCTCTCTAGGATTTTAGAATTTAAAATTTAAGATTTTTTTTAGAATTTAAAGTTGAAGGTAATGCTTTATGTTTTTTTTAAAGAGACGCTGATACGATCTTTCCCACTTCCCAATCATCAACCTCTTCCCCGCACAGAAATATTCATACTTTTTCTTTATATATTGTCTTACTTCGATGGTACTGGACTAGCACAGACGGCCTCCATTGACGCGCTCCCGTTCCATTTCACTTTCACCGCCGGCCTGTTCACCGAGACCAGGTACGTACACGACGATCATACGGTAGACGTATACGCGAGAGAGAGAGAGACGTCGTCAATGCAGGCCGAAGGTGAGAGGGCAGCAGCAGCAAAGTTTATGAAGCAGATGCTGCCATGTCGCACGTACATACCGACATACGACGTAAGACAGGACGGAGACCGTATCTCGCCGCCCTGTTCCTGATGGATGCCGCTCATCTTATCACAGGAGCAAAACGCGAGCGATTAAGTTTAAGCCAGCCAGGGTTTTGTTTTGCGGCGTCGGCATCCATTCCAAGGCCACCGTCTGATTCCGAAATGTTTATCTTTGTTGCCGGGAATGTATGTTGGGGCGGTTAAGCTGTAGTGTGGTCCGAGGCGAACCCGAGAGTCCACGCTGACGAAGGAGAGGACAGCGGAGCGGCGGTGGATGGGATGGGCAAACCGTTTGCCTGCCACGAGAAGAGCAGGCAAGAGGGCATGGGGGCGGATGGAGTGTTGCGTGGTAGAAGCGCGCCGAGCCGAGGCGTCCGCGCAAGTGCTCGCAAGCAACGAGAGTCCAGCGTGACCATCAGCCCGACGGAAAATCGACCAGTAGTGTTTATTTTATCCGGAGTGGATAGGAACGCAGTTAGCGACGCTGACGGATGGTTTCTGAATTAGTACAACGCTCGGGTACTATCAAGCAAGCTCATCTCAAAAAAAAAAAAAGCAAGCTGCACGTCTCGTGTGTTTCAGGTCCCCTGGCGTCGAGAACCTCAGCAGCGGAGGAATGGTGGAAACACGGACCGGCTCTCGTCGCATCTGCGGCGCGTTCACCGGTACGTATATTACACTAGCAAAGATTGGCGCGGCGGCACGCCGCGCCCTCAAGGTAGCCATGAGTTGAAGAACAAAAGACCATTCAAAAACTTTGTAAAGTTTGAGTGACTATGGCAGAATATTCTAGGGGAGGGAGTGGCCATGTTGTACTTGTTTAGTGTTCATGCATATAATGACACTATCAGGCACAATCAGTTAGTCATTAAGAACCCCTAAAATTAAATAGTGTCACTCCAGATTCCACATCTGAAAGGAGCATGTGCCAAAGAGAACATGTGAACTTGGTTTAAAGTGACAATAACTCCGCGTAGAGGCTGGGGACCAACAACCATAAAACAGCTCAAATACCTTTGGTGAACTTCTCAAATCATTGCTGACAACATTTCTTCTTTATTCTTTCATCTTCAGTATCCTAATCATTTAACTCGTTCCGACGAAAACAGAAAATCTCTAAATTTTATGTCCTAGTTTGAGACAATAAGGAATATGGACCAATGTACGATGACATAAACAAAAATCTAAGAGAAATTACTTTGTAGGCTGCAAGAAAAATAGAAGTTAGCTTTTCAAAAATCATGTGCAGATCAATTATGGAAAAAAAAACATGAAGGGCAAGTTAAGTATTATTGTCAAATCCCAAATTATCCTTGAAGTTGTAGTAGCTCCTTCCTGCAGTGATTTTGATCTTACAACTGCCGGCCACGGCCAGGTTCTCCCACTCCACCTGCTTCCCCACTGAGCTGGCCGTTACCCCGCTCCACGATCCAGCCGGTGCCGCAGCGCCACCCCTCAACTCCCCTGGCAAGCCATAATCAGCATGTGAAGAGCAAGAATCCATACTAAAATGCTAGAAATATGAACTGGTAGGGACATAAAGGTGTAGGTGAGATTGTAAATAGAAATGGTCTGAGTATTGATTGCAACAGAGCTATACGAAAGTAGTCCTGTGGCTGTGTTTCTTTTTAGCCCCTGGAAAGAAAGACAATAAACTTGGCAATCATCCTTTAACTTGAAGCAAACATAGAACTAAGTAATATTAAATGACCTATCTTTGGTTTGAAATATCAATTAATTTTAATTATGTTTACTCTCATATAGAGCAGTCAGCTATATTTAGTTATTTGTGAGTAGTATTTAGATAAGTTTTATTAGTTTTTCCTGGGTTTCTGGATGGTCCACACAAAGCTGAATGGTGGCCACAAAGTAAGTGATGTTGCAAATGTTTCTATAGCACTCGGATTGTCTCACTACAAATTATGTTGCTCGGAAAATATCTAGTCAGCGTGTCATAGGAAAATGCGTGAATTCTGTGGAATAGATAATATTTCTTATCATAATTTAGTTACTCCTTCGGGTTAGCCAAGTAGTATATGTTTTACTTTGTGGCCATTGACATGTTGTATAGTATTTTGCAGTTCAAATAGAACATTTCCCGAGCTGGAGTCTTCAAGAGTGCCAAAATATGTCTGATTTAAACTTGTTTTTCAGATATAGTATAACTGCATTCAAATCGGATAACTATATGTCTTGCAAAAAATTGTATGAATAAGGTCAGCAAGTCGGGATTTCTGGCTTATTGGCCCAGTTTCAAAATCACTGGAAAGTAAGGGTAAAATCATTTGTTCTAACGAAATAAAATGCAGCTCACCAATCAGTGGTCTGAGACTGAAGGTCAATATGGAGAGGGTAAGTCCATTTTATTAATATAAATACAAGATAAATGGATACCTTCATTATCCAGGACAGTGGTCTGTATATGTTGTCTAATTACCTTCAATAGTTTAATATCATTGGAATTCCTGCAGTGCATATAGATGACAGTTAATGTAGTGCTATGTAAATGTTCAAGTAATACTTACCAACTATTATATATTTACTGCATGTTGCCATTTTCATTAATAATTTTATGCCATCACTATAACCGGAATGATTATATGGCTTAGAAATTTGACAGTAAGACAGTTTTGTCTTCTGTAGATAACGAAGGGCAGGGTTGAGACAGATCTCACGAGTATGAAAAGTACCTCGCAGAAAGTTGATGATACCGCATCTGATTTAAAAACTTTCCTGATGTGCAAAAGGTAAAATAAGACCAGCTGTAAATTAGACATCTTACAAATGTAATTAGAAATGTAGTACCTAATGTCTCTGGAAGATACATGTGACAGACTGCTAAGCATTCTGTGGCCAAGTTGCACCATTGTTTGTTGTTCACTTTGATAGGTTCAGAACTTTGAAATAACCTTAGTATGTACTCCGAGAGAGGCAAAGTGAAACATACATATTCCATGTAGCGCAGTCTGAATATCTAAATGCTTATGTTCTTCTGAATACCCACAATATAGTTTCATATTTCATGGTTTGCTAGCTTACTTACAAAAATGTTTCTTCTTCTAATATTATGCATAGTTAGATTAGTTGGCAATTCATAACTATGAAGCTCCTGGGAGATAAGACCGGAGCACAAGAAATCCTGAACTGTCCTCCTACCTTTCAAATAAGTCTGACGCTTTTATGTTACTTAAAGTGACATTTAGGCATAATTTTCCTATATATTAGGAACAATCCAGAACCTCTATCCAGTTAGCACTATTTCTCATAACACTCCCATACGGCTTCATTTTCCTATCTTCCCGATATAGATAATAATTAACATTGTATCTCATTTTTTAAAACATTATTACGTTTTCTTTGCCAAACTAATACTGCAAGGACCTTATAGCCAGATTACATGAAAACCTAAAACTCAGTTTGATACATTATGTACTTTATCCTTTAGAAGAGACCGTAAAATTTCTCTCCAATGTCTAATGTATCTTCCATAGTAATTCTCAGTCGTCATAGCTTTCACAAAATAATCTTTTCCGTATAGAAATATTTTGATGACTTGGATTTACCAAATCAGTGTGGAAACAAAAGTGTGAAAGAAAAACAAAAATAAATCTCACCAAACAAAAGTTAGCAGCAGCAAACAGTACTACAGAACTATAATCAACAACATGTGACAATACCAACGGCTCAACAGTTCAAAAGTAGACACGCCTGCAAGATAAAAAGATAGTTCTCCATTGAACAATTAATACCTTGATTGGGCCATTGGGATCAATGAATATCCAAGTCCGCAACTTCCCCTCCCACACATCATCTTGTTGATGGTACTACCAATTACTGGTACATCATTTTATTTTGTCTTCTGATGATTGTTTCGATGAGCAAGTGTGGGCTAATAAGCAAGCAATTTTCCAAGAAAACCAAAATTTGTAAAGCAGAGAGAGTTCCATATTTTCCTGAGGAATCGAAGCTCCATAACATTCTGCTGTCGCCTGGGCTGCTGAGATCACCAGAAGCCTCAACTCTTCCATGGAAAATATGATTATGGTCTAATACAAAGAACTTAGAAATAGTGAAACTGAAAATAGGAGCAATAAATCTCGTAAAAGCCGTGGTTCACCAGAAGTCCAGAACTATCAAGCACATACCCCACCGTTGTCCACCATCGTCCCAGCCTTCTCATTGCTGCGGTCACACCAACAATCTAACACCACCAAAGCAGCAGGAAAGGACAATGAAGCTGTGCGCATGTGGCAGCAGCACAATAAAACTGAACGTACCTCTAAAACACTACAGAGCATCAAACTGTACACAGAAAATAATGAGAAGGGACTGAACAAACAAGGAAACACATGTGTGAGGCCCTCGCTAATTCCTCAGCCAGCCCAAAATTATGAGAAAAAACGAAGTGGTTAAGCTTTAATATAGTACATATAACTTCCATATGAAAAGGGCAGCCAATATATTTTAAATGTTACTGCAGATACAACCTGTAGCAGTAAAATTGGAGGAAAAATATTTCGAGTATCTCCAGGCAAATGGATATTGAAAAAACAAATGATCCTTTGTCTCAATTGTGAGTTTGTTGCACAATACACGTCTATAATCTTGTAAAAAGAAATTGTATGCTACAGCAGGGCTCTTGTAAGGTTTTCACCTATGCATGGTTGGGTCCAGGAAAGTAAGTATACCCTCAAAATTAGGTTTTAGATTTTTTTCTACTGCCATTTGTTCCAGCTAAGACTTTATTTTTAATGTAAACTACCACCTTTAGGATTTTTTTATAGTGCACATATTTCCCTACTGCCTTGACAAAATTGTAAGACAACTATGTATTAAGGATTTAGGATTTGTTATTCTTCTACATATCAAACACATAGGCATATTATACATGGAAACAAATGATTTGGATCGCCAAATTCAAGTTAATTCACATGTAAACAAATAAATATGATAAAATATTTCTCATCATAAGTCTTTTAATGCCAACATAGTAACCAACAGTAAACTTGTTACCATTTATTATAGAACCACAAAATTATATTATCATGCCAAAGCCTAAGGGGCAAAATAAAAGTAAGAAATTTGCACCTTTATTTGGTATTCCGGATACCAACTGACTGCTTGAAGGATGTGTGGTGCTATACCTCTTGCAATCCAGCGCACCGCTATAACCGTTCCACACTGTGCAAAGCCTAAGACTTATTTAGTGACACCACCACTTTCATTTAATAATGGGCAATGAAATTGTACTAAAGCACCAGTAGCAACAATCAATATTTCTTTGATGCTATGAGTGTCTCAAATCAAATCAGGAGAGGATTTGGTGCATTCATCAAATAGAATTGCATGGTAGGCTTTAAAATCTGTAAGAGTAATCAAGTTACGAATTGAGAAATATACAAGGCAAGTATGTTCCTCCAACAGGCTCTTCCTATAACCAGGGCAAACTAATCACATCTTAATAAATGGAGAGAACAACCGTCCCTACCCTAGGACCCTCAATGAGAACATCCTCTTAGGAAAATCTAGCTGATTTCAGGCTGGGAGTGACTTCCCGGAGAAAACAAAGCACAAGTCGATTAAACGTCACAGCCTCCATGACTCCAGGTTGCAATTGCCTCCAGCATATATACTAACGACATATAAATTTGCCGAAACAAATTGAAAATTGTGAAGCACCCATACTTTTTTGAAAAAAGATCAGGAAAAATACAAATCAACAACGATATGTTATCTTCAACTTTACTGTAAGTGTACTTCGTAACATCCTCTCCTGATCATGAAATTTCAATCTCATTTGTAATTCTCTCTTTGAATATTCCTCGAGATCTGGTGACAATATTTAGTTTTTTGGCTAATAGGACATAGGATTTTGAAGCAAAAGAATAAAGTCTAGCAATGTGTAGAATTTTTTTGATGGTCGTGTGTAGAATATATCTGATGTTCTAGATTTTCTCAACAGATATGAGCATATCCGCTAACTTTAGGGATAATATAAAGAGCTGCAAAAACATAGATAAAATGATCAGTACACTAAGCATATTAATTTGTTTCGCCTAGTTAATAACACTGAATTATTGCTCATGGGGTGAAGATAGGTAGACCAGCTCAGCTTCCAGAACAAAGCTAATGCCAAATATTTGGGTCTTGTTTGGGAAGCTGGTTGTTCAACAACTGCAAATATTTGCAAGTACTAAACCAGTAACACACGGGTATCAAACAATGGATGACAACTATGCTTGAAAGTAATTTAACCTCTACTTTCAATTTGCACTATGAGGAAACAAATTATTCTTCCCTCTCCCACCAAAATAATGTTGCATGAATATGCCATGGAAATAGTACAACTCTCCTGTTACGGTGCCATTCGGAGGGACCACAGATCATCACTCTATTATAGAATTACGCTCATATATATAAAAATAGCATTCAACTTTGGCCGATGGAATTGGCAGCACCTAGCAGTACATCATTCAGGAAGAAGACCAAACCTGAAAAAATGCATCGACATGGCAAGAATGATTTTAGTACAGAAAACAGAGACTCACAACAGCATCAGATATAAACTCCCGAGCCAATCCTTTGTGAACAGCACTCTAAAGAGCAAACTAACAAAAAATACCTTGGATTCAGTTTAGAGGATTTAGATTTTTAAGGAGATCGGGATTCTTGTGGCTTGAGTTGAAAGAAAAGGAGACGGGAAGAAATCCTCACATGGGGCACATGCGAGGCGGCCGGGCTCCATCCGAGACGGAGCTGCTCTTCACGGCGCGGTAGAGTCGACGTTGACCTTGTACAACACTCCCCACATCGCGCCTCCTCCTTGAGCTCGTCGGCAGCTGCGTGGCGGAGTCGACGGCGTCCTATCGGAGTCCTCCCCGTGACGCGCCTCCTCCTCACGGTTCATGCTCGTTGGCGGCGACATGGCGGATTCTACGGCGGCCTGGCGCCATCCTCCCCGCGACGCGCCTTCTGGTGCTCGTCGGAGGCGTCCTGGCAGAGCCTCCAGCGACGGGCCTTCTGGTGCGCGCTCGTCGACGACGGCCTGGCGGAGGCTCCCGCGACACGACGCGCCTCCTCGCCACCGGCGGACGCGCCATGGCGGAGCCCCCTTCGACGCACTGGTCGGCGGCGGCCTGGCGGAGCGTCCAGTGACGCGCACAACCTCCCACGTGGCATCTCCTCCGTGATGCTGCTCCCGTATGCTGCTGCGATTTAGAGAGAGAAGGGATAAGAAGATTCGGCTGAGCGGTGGAGGCATCGTGTGAAAACACAACTGTCCCGTAATTAACGTGCCGTGCAAAACCAGCATAGGTAGATGGAGCCCACCACATGGTAAAGCAGCAATAAGAAATTGCTACACGCACCCAGAACGAAAGGAACACCACCAGTGCCCAGCAATAGTCATCCACATCTTATTGCTAGACACACCAGAAGCGCACACAGGGAGGAAATAGAAAAACCAACCACAGAAAATAAACACGTGTCAACATAAGAAGATCCCTCCAAATTAACCCAAAATTATCACAAAAAAGAAGTTTGTTGCCTCTTAGTATAGTACTTATGAGAGGGACGTTCAGGCGGCAGAGCAGCGCGCGGCAGCGGCAGCAGGGTTAGTAAATGGAGAAGATGCTGCCATGCGGTACGACGAGAAGACACAGCATATCTCGCCTCCTCACTGTTCCTGATCGATCATCGATGGGTACCCTAGTGCCGCCCATCCATCTCTTCCCTTGGGTAATCAACCACTCCCGCGCGCATAAGAGCAGTCGCGTTTCCAAACCGTTTCCAAAACACGTCGGATCGAGCGTTTGGTGGACGTATTTTATTCGTGCCATGTTTGGGAACGTCGCTCCCCAGTCACCACCAAACGCCGCCCCCAAACATTAAAAATAATTTAAATAGATAGAAGAAAACTGCTTACTAATATTCAAATCGGTTCAACATAAACAAATTTTATATAAAACTTCGAAAAAACATATAAATTATTTTAAACTACTATTACTTCTTCTTCGATGATGGCCTCACCTGGTCATCGTCATCACGGCGACGCTTCCTGCTTGTCACCTCTTCCGAAGAGGCGGTGTCGGTCGACGCGTCGGAGGAACTACTGTCCTCCTCGTCGTCACCGGTGCTCGCCGGCTGCGCCTTGGCCTTGGCCTTCGCTTTCCGCTCCGCCTTCGCACGGGCCGCCGCCTCTGACCCTTCCTCCTCCGCGTCCTCCTCCACGTCCAGCCATTCCTCCTCGCTATCAACTGCCGGCGGGGAATCATCGCCGATGTTGGGCGTCCGGGTTCTGTCCCACCAATGGTGCCATCCAGCAGACTTGCCCTCGATGGAGGTGTCGGATGGAAGCTAGGAGATGTAGCTCATCGTCGCTGGAGGTGTCGGATGGAAGCTTGGATGAATGGCGATCGTTTGAAGATCCGGCGGGTCTTATTGAGCGCGGATGAACGGCGGCGCAAAAGTCGAAGAGAGCGGCGGTTGCTCTTCCAAGGAGTCCGCGCACCATTCCGGCGGTTGGCGCGTCGGTCGACGCGGTTGCCAATGTGACGGTTTCGCTTCCCGGCAACTGCACCGTTGCTACGTAGGCGGCGGTTCGGTCTCTGTGCCGCTGACGCGTCGGGCCCGCGTCGCGTGCCCGGAGCGTCCCATGTGTATCGGAAACGTGCTCGGAACGCCGGACACCGTATTAGACCGCGCCGGATAACTAGGGCGTTTGGGGCGCGCGGCTGAGAAGATTTTTTTGTCTGGCGCGCCGCAAATACCTTTGGGGGACGGTCAAAAGTATTTCACTGAGCTAGGTTCGTGAGCGTTGATTCCGGCCCCTCCGCCTTGGCCGACGTCGGACCGCTGTCCACGCCCGGCGGCAGCGAGGCTAAGAGCATCTCCAGCCGCGTCCCCCAAAGCGTCCCCCAAAGGGATTTGGGCGCGCCGGATAGAAAATGCGTTCCAGCCGCGTCCCCAAAGCCCTTTTTGTCCGTGCGCCCCATTCGGTGTCCGGCGCCGAGCCGTCCCGTCCCACGGGGACGCACGGGCACGCCGGACACGAAAAGCGAGGCGGGAGTGGCGGGGCCGACGCGTCAGCGGCACGGTTAATTTAACCGTCGCCTACCTCGCGACGGAAGTTATTCGCGCGCAGTGACACACGGCGGCATCTTTGCCTTAATGGCGACGGAGGCGGCGAGACATCTCGTCGGTCTGCGCCGACGAGACGCGTCGCCGGCGTGCGCCACCGCCCGTTCCGCGCTTTCTTCCCGCCTCTTCTCGCTTGTTCCCGCGCTTTCTTCCGACGCGGCGTTATAAAACCTCCGGCTCAATGGTAGCCACCACACCCCCGGCAACAAACACGCCGTCGTCCACCGCCGTCTCCTCCACCACCGTAGCAATGGCGAACCGCCCGGGCGGCCACTTCCCTCCACCGCCGTCCCCTCCACTTGCAGTCCGAAACACAGGTCGACACCAACCCCTCGGCAGCGGCCCGGGAAGAGCGATGATGTGCACACCGTCGGTGGCGGGAGGCAATGCGAAGGCCCGCCACAGCGGCGCATGCGGCGGATCGCGGCGTTCGCGCCCATGGCCCCGCCGGCCGCGAGGCCGCGGCGGCGAGGCGCGGGGCAGAGCGCCAGCGCGGCGTCTGCGCCTCGACTGAGAGGCGCGACGGTGCGGGCGGAGATGGAGCCGGTGGGCGACGAGCGCCCGCGCGCGCGAGCGAGGGCGCGTACCGTGAACGCGGGGAGGCGATCGAGCGCCGGCGGCGGAGTCGATCGGCGCCGCATCGGTGGCGGTGGAGGATCGCGGGGCGGCGCGAGGCGATGGGGAGGCGGGCGGACGGGGCGGCGGAGGACGCCGTGTTGGCGGCGGCGATGATGGAGGCGCCAACGTGGAGAGGAGGCGCCAATGGAGGAGAGGAGGCGGCGGAGGAGACCGAGGTGGAGGACGACGACCGACGAGTTCGAGTGGTCCGACGACGACGGCCACGACGGAGACGGCCGATCGGAACGCGCGTCGAGTCCTTCGAGTCGGAGAAGAAGCTCCGGACGACGCCGTGCCGCGAAGAGGCGCAGATTCGTCGCGCGAGCTCCCTCCGGCGGCCCACGAGGGCGGAGGAGGACGCGCGGGGAGCGGCACCGTCGGCCACCGCGAACGCAAGGAGAGGCGCGCGAGGAGGAGGCGGCGTGAGGAGGCGACGACGGGCGGGCCGTCGAATGCACCGCCGGTCGAGTCTAGGTTTAGATGAAATCTAGCCGTTTTCATTCAAACTTTGTAATATATAATCAAAATTGAATGAAAACCTTTATTTTCGCACCAATATTCATTTGGGGGCGCGTTTGGGGGACGCGGGGGAGCGACGTCCCCCAAACACGTCCCCCAAACGCTCAATCCGGCGCGCTTTGATGGACGGTTTGGAGGACGCGGCCGGAGATGCTCTAACCACTCCACCAGGAACATGGTGGTGTGCATCTCGTCAGCTGCTGCATGATCCAAAGTTCTTGGTGCCGCTGTTGGCGTTGAAGTGGAAGGCGGCAAGCGAGTACAACGCATCAGTGGCCACCAACAGCAGTCTCGTGGGTGCCTGTGTTGTGCTCGCTAAAATGCTCAGCTATGGAGAGGAAGGGCAGATTAGCCTTGAGATTTGTCAAGTCCCCAATAACAGCGTTGACCTTGCCATGTCAGCAATTCCCGGTGGAAACGAGTGTGTCAAAAATAATGACCGGGAACTATGAGTTCAGGGTGCTGACTTCCGGGATTAGGAGTTCAGGATTTAATTCGGACATCCACTATAAGGTCGAGGTTTATTACAGACTTTACTCAAAACACGCGACCAAGCAAAGCAAGCAAGATGCACGTACATGTTTTCAGGTCCCCTCCACCCGGCCCCTTGGTCTGGAGACCGGTTGCTGATGACAGGTCAGACACAACACTCAGCAGTGCAAGAATCATGGAAACACGGATCGGCTTGGACGCAAAGCAAGCCGGATCGGGCGGGAGGACCGCGTACGGAATGCCGAGTCCACAACTCCACATATACTACATTCTCAATCTTTTTGAAACTTGTTATCCTCAATGTGACGATCTACTGCGGACCGCGTCTAGCTAGTTTCGTCGATCGATGGCCCGTTCACCGGTTCGTGTGCGCGCGAGAACGACGTTGAGTCGTTGAGGCAGCAGCATGCGACAGGGCATGGCAGCGGCTGAACCGGTTAATGGAGAAGATGCTGCCACTGCCATGCTCGCGGTACGTACGACGTGACAGCATATCTCGCACCACTGTTCCTGATCGATCGATGGGTACGTGCCGCCCATCAACCCCGTCAGTGCATTTCTGAATTCGTCTCCCGAGGATGACGCACACCAATTAGCCGACAGGGGTCTTCCGTGTCAGCGCTACATCCGTCGCTGAGCCTCCATAGATATGCTCCGGTTACGCTGTACTTTCGTCGCGCCGCTGCGTAGGTCCAGGCGAGCGGCAGCCGGCAGGTGGAGCAGGCAGCGACGGAAGGGCGCTGCTTCGGCTGGTTGCCGGCCGCAGGACGAACAAGAGGCCAGCTGCTGCCGCCGCGTCACGCCGGCCGGTTTTTTTGGGTGGCAGGAATGCGTCGTGCCGAGGTGTCCGTGCGAACTGCCGACCAAGGAAATCCAGCGCGGCGGGGAATAGACCGGTTGCTTACTTTATCTGGGGTGGATTGGATAAGACCAGAAGGTTTCTCTCTCTTCGTCCCGTTGCTATTAGTTTGCTTAAGCTGTCCTCAGTTAACTAGGGGTTCCTAGGATTAGAAAGCAAGCAAGTGGTCGTGCCGGAGTGGTTATCGGGCATGACTAGAAATCATGTGGGCTTTGCCCGCGCAGGTTCGAATCCTGCCGACCACGTTTTTTTCTCGTTCACTTTCTCTTCATTTTTTTTCGCGCCACTCTTGTCGGTTACTCTGGCTGTGGGACATATCGGGTTGCCATTCCTCCGTGGGCACATGCACATATATCTGGCCCTCCCCCTAAAAAAAACATATATCTCGGCCTCCGCGTGGGCTAACAAGTCACAACTCTACGGCCTGCCATGGCACGCGGGTGTCACTCACTTGTGATGAATCCAGAAGCCCATCTCGCCATGTACAGTATTTCTCTGCACAAACATATTCCAGATTTCACGCTCACGCAAAAAACTCTGAACTTCAGCACATGAAAGAAGCATCTTCATACCACGGACGGACCTCGGACCGTTCTCCGCGCGTGCGGCTGTTGACGGAACATTCCACCACGCGAGATAGATCCTCGGAGGCTCGGACCACCGGTAAGAAGATCCTGGGAGAAACTAGCTAACACATCAATCAAGATGAACCAATCCCCACGCTTTGATTCCAAGGTAGTAGCACCCCGTCGTCTCTGGATGAAAACGATGGTCTCCAATACCATGCCCTCTCGACAGGACCGTGTAGCAGAGTTTTTTCCATCGCATGGAGAGTTGTCAGGTTAGCTTATTTGATGCTTCTTCCAGCTGCATATATGACGGACAGACCAATGTTTTTTTTCTTTCTGAAAGCGCATTCGCATAATCTGTCCGTTCGGCGCTAGTTCATCCATACAACGGCCAATTATTTTTTGGTTGAATTAGTGGAGTGCTTCGTAATTAATAGTCATTTCACCTAGGGTAGCGCTCAGCGTCGGTCGCCCGACGTGGTCTAAAAAAATCGGTTGTTGTCCCGACCGTCGGATCGCGATCTATCGGCCAGAAATAGTAGCAGCAAATGTTTTGCATTTTAGCACCTCAAATTTTGAGAAATCAACCTGCAGTCCCACCTTCTTCAGTTAAACCCCAACTTCTATACCCTGTTGTCCCTAACTATCCCGGTATTTACATAAGAATGCCACCATGATGATTCATTACTAGAACAAAAAGTTTTACAACAAAAACCACTCACCATGTGTACAATTTTTTTCGATATTACAACAAAAGCGGCACATCATTATAAAAAAAATAATGGTACAAAAAGAGGTTAAACAACAATTTTTTTGCAATAGATTGATTTACAACAAAAATCATTAGCTATTTTCACAAAAAAAGAAAACATTTACAACAAAATAAAAAAATTAATATGTGTTTGTAGCAATGAAAAGTGGTTAAACAACATTTTTACTGTAATTTGATTTACAACAAAACTTGCGAGTAATTTTAACAAAAAAAAATAGAAATGATTACAGTAAAAACCGCTGACAATTACAACAAAAAGAAAAAATTAATTTTCTGTCGATTGAATTACAACAAATATCACCAAATATTTTCACAAAAGTCACAAATGTTTACAACAAAAAATCGTATGTTTTCAATCAATGCAAACAAGCAACAACTAATTTACTACATATTAAATTACAACAAAAATACCCAACTATTGTTTATAAAAGTCACAAGCGATTACAACAAAAATCCATATGTTTGCATACTGGTCAAGCAATATTTAATTTGCTACACATTTAATTACAATAAAAACCACAACAACGTTTTACAAAAAGTGGAAAAGATAACAACAACAAAATTGGCTTAGGTGCGGTGCACTGGCCGATTAGTGCTCAGGCTCGCCATGAACTACAACCTGGTGGATGCCGTCGCCCCTGCAGAGTTCCTCTACTCCTGCGCCGAGACTATCGGCGGTGTGCCCGCTGCCCCTCTCTACGGCACTACACAAACATCGAACCACGCGAACCTCCGCGACGAAACGCACATGCACCGGGCCTTCAACAGCGCCGCCGCCAGGCTTGCGCGGAGGAACGACTGGCGGTGAATAGCTCGCGGCGTGAGGATGGTTAGCGAAGGAAAATTCGCGTCCGAGCGGCCGGCGGCAAGGATCTAATGTCTAGGCTGCCGGCGGCATCGGGAAATGTGGGGTAAATTGCGGAGGAGAGAGAAAAATCAGATGAGGAGTTAAAGTGGAGGACACGATGCTACCAGGAAGAGGACGTCCACGTGGGTGGGCCTGTTTTGTCACGGTGGGACGCGGCCGAGCGGAGCAACCGATCTTTTGCGATCAATCGGCCGACTGATCACAAGTATTTTCCTTTCACCTAATTCCACCGAATCGATGTAATGGGTGCATTTCACATATGAGGAAAATATTTCCTTTTAAGGAACCACTTGCTTTCGTTTCATTCCACAATTGAACACAAGAATTGGCTCTAGGCACGAAATGGTTCCGTTCCATTCCACTTGGTTCTGAAAACGAACATACTCTTAGTTCTAGCTTTGGCTTTGGTTGTCCCTCTCACCCGACCAGCAGTGGCGGAGCCGGGATGCAAAACTTGTGATGTCAAGCTTAAATAATGTGATTTTTTTAAAAAAAAACACACTTGTGTAGACAAATTAAGGAGTACATGATGGAATGGGAGTACCTAAAATCACACTTTATTACTTTATGGTAGAATCCCTTTGCGATCATGCTTACCCTGATAGGTATGCATAATAGCATCGGTACTAATAGACAGAAATACATCAATTTCAACATACGTAATGAGACAATGATACAAGAAATCATCTCCTATTCTATTGCGCAAATCAGTCTTGATAATTTTCATTGCAGAAAATGCTCTCTCAACTGTAGCTGTTGCGACCGGCAGAATCAATGCTAGCTTCACCAAAAGAAATACTAGAGGAAAACTGGTATGCTTCTTTGTCTCCACTAGTTTTCTACAAAGTTCACTAACACCTTTCAAATTAGAGAGTCGTGAATCATCACGAACATTTTCAAGGAAGTTGTCAAGTTGGATGCTAAGATCTTCCATCTTGCTTTCATTTTCAAAATCATCAGGATATAACCGAGCCATTGCTAGTACTTTATCTTTTTCAAAGTTAGAGAATGAATCAGAAGGATCCAGACAAGCCATCCCAAGTAGCAAGGTCGTGCTGCTCTCACTAAAGCGGTCATCTAACTCCACACGCAATAGATCAATAACTGCATACATGACACGTTGGTAGTAATTCTTATTTGATATGCCATCAGTTTGAGCTTTTCTCTTTGATATTGATCCCCGAGGAATATGCATAGCATTCATATCTGGAAGTTCAATACCATGTTTGAGGCAGAAATCATTAACCAGTATAAACATACCTTCCCAGCCCGTGTCCCTCATTTCTTGTAGCCTTCTTTTAGTTGTACCGAGAAATGATACAGCATTCACAATGTCTTGATCCTTTCTTTGCAAAGCGACGTTCAGCTCATTAGTAATACTAAGGATTATCTTCATCAAGTGCATCATGAAAACAAAGTCAACTGTCTGAATACCATCCAGAACTCCTTTTGCTTTAATCCTATCAAGAGCCTTCCCAGAATTTTGTGCATTGTCATCAATAACTTCAATTACTGAGGGAAACATAACAATCATATTCTTAAGAGAACTAAAATGGGAACCCCATCGAGTATCGCCGGGCCTTTTAAGTCCAAGTTCCTGATTCAAACCTCTTCCAGTTTCAATTTCACCCATTTGAAGCGCCTTTTCAATTTCTTTGGCTTGCTTTTCCCTGAGCATATCCCTATTCTTAAAGGAATTTCCTACTGTGGACAAAACAGCACTCATCCACTCAAAAAGCCACACCACGTCCTCATGATTTTTGGCAACTGCAACTAGTGTCAGTTGAAGTTGATGGGTGATGCCCAGGACTGGCGCGTGGTTGACGAGGGAGGAAATCTCTGTGTGTAGCTTTTCGTTCCCCGGCAACGGCGCTAGAAAAGTGTTTGATGTCTACGCGCGCTTCTATTCCTGTAGAGTGTTGGGCCTCCAAGAGCAGAGGTTTGTAGAACAGCAACAAGTTTCTCTTAAGTGGATCACCCAAGGTTTATCGAACTCAGGGAGGAAGAGGTCAAAGATATCCCTCTCATGCAACCCTGCAATCACGATACAAGAAGTCTCTTATGTCCCCAACACACCTAATACACTTGTCAGATGTATATGTGCACTAGTTCGGCGAAGAGATAGTGAAATACAAGTGGTATGAATGAATATGAGCAGTAGTAACGGCACCAGTGCTTGCTGGCGTGCGTTGATGGTGGTAATATTGCAGGAAGTACAGATGCAGTAGAACATTAAACAAGCGATGATTGCAGTATTTGGAAACAAGGCCTAGGGATCATACTTTCACTAGTGGACATTCTAACCATTGATAACATGATAAAACCACACTACACTCTATTGTTGGATGATGAACACCACTAATTGTGTAGGGCTACAAGAGCACCTCAATGCCGGAGTTAACAAGCTCCACAACATTCGATATTCATGTTTAAATAACCTTAGAGTGCATGATAGATCAACACAATTATACCAAGTACTAACATAGCATGCACACTGTCACCATCACACTATGAAAGGAGGAAGAGACGATGAGGGACTGGCTTCCCGATCTTTCACGATGCACCTTGATGATCCATAGGACCGATAGATCTTGAACTTCCTTGACAGATTCAAGGATACTCAAGCGCATATGATTACTCTTGACAGCTCAAGAACTCACACATCTTTATTGGATAACTAGACGAACGTCCGAGACGCCGTCATAGGGCCAACCCCGCAGGGATGGTGATACTGGAGGAACCCAAGGTTCTACAAGACTTGAATCAAAACTAGACTGAACCTAACCCTAGCCGTGCCATCTCCTTATATGAGAGGGAGAGTTGGCCGGTCGGCCCCCCTATTGGGCCTAACCTAGTTTGACTTGGACAGGCCCAAGTCAAACAGATTCTATTAAAACCCTAGATGGCCCACCACATGACCTGGCTACATTATTATTTCCTAATAACAAGACTATAATAGAATACTGGTACAACCTTAGACCTAATTATCATCTCAATGGCTGTCCTAGTGTACCAGGTCTGGATATCCATATCATATCTCCCCTTCTTCAAGAAGCGTTGTCCCCAACGCGTGAGGGTCTGCTAGAAAAAGGGTAGCGTCTGATAAGAACATCGCCGAACTTCATCCTCAAGCCTCGCCAGTCTTCCACACCTCATCCTCCCTCTCGACTAGCTTGACTTGTCCTTGGCGTCATTTGGTCTTCGACGCCACCAACCTGATTGAAGACACAAGTATCCTTCTAAATGCAACTGAAGCGCACCATACATATCACCCAAAACACACAGAACAAACTCCTGCACGCCATGGATCCAAATAAGCTGAACACACCCGAGTATGCAACCTCTGAAAACCAGTGTCTCCTTTTATTTTCGCATTTTTTTCCCCGTGCACCAAAAACTGCACCTCTGAACCGAACTTTCACATTAGAACCAGCACCAGAGGCGGCAGTGCCGGCTGCCGGCCTACACCCGGGGGCAGTGCCGGGTTGCACTTGTCTTCACGCAAAAGATTGAACGAATTGAGTTGGCACGTATGGAAACAACTCCAATCCAAGTTCAGTACAGTACACGTGATTGCATCATTTTCTTTGTATATGCTGTGCTCCACGCGCAGTTTTTTTTTTCCATTCTTCCGTTCCTTTTCTCTATGTCATTAAACTCCACCAAATCCGGACAGATTAGTAGATTCTGCATGTACTGACCAAGCTGAATAAAACCTGTCTTTTTCTTTCCTCACGCAAAAGTGGACCAACAAGCCAAAACTGAACGGTCGACCCGTATCAGAATAAAACCAATCAGATCCAATCCCTAGAAAGGACGTGTATTTTTATTTTCTGTCCAAACCGATGCAAACCTTGACCTTCACGTAATACAACATGTATCAATGGAAAATCCCTAGAAATCCGTGTCCACTTGAAAACCAGTCCAAGCTGCACCAGATTTTCCTCTTTTTCTATTTAACTCGTGCCATGGAAAAACAACGTGCATCTCCTGGACTCTTGCACGATGACACCACCACGCGATCAACCTCCATCAGATCTGGCCTGCAGGGAAACCGCTTGGTGCTGCCCAAACTCAGGCCCATCGGACGCTCCGGTCGATCGGCTCGAAAAACGCCGGCCTGGTTCGTACGGACCGGATTCAATCGCTGCACTTCATGGTTTCCGTCTGCGCCGCCAAAAACTAATCTGGGACGATCTTCCTCTTCCTGCCTGGTCGCCGCGGCCAAAAAAAAAAAAATCTGGCCACGTCGTACTCAGTAGTAGCACCAAAAACTTGACTCTGCCGCCCACTTCCTTCTCCTTGATCTTCACCAACAACATGGCGGCGACGTACCCAATGGTAGCCACGACAACCGAGCAGAAACAACCGAACAACAAAGCAATCTGCACCGTGATCAACCTAGCAAACTGATACCACATGATGAGGGACTGGCTTCCCGATCTTTCACGATGCACCTTGATGATCCATAGGACCGATAGATCTTGAACTTCCTTGACAGATTCAAGGATACTCAAGCGCATATGATTACTCTTGACAACTCAAGAACTCACACATCTTTATTGGATAACTAGACGAACGTCCGAGACGCCGTCATAGGGCCAACCCCGCAGGGATGGTGATACTGGAGGAACCCAAGGTTCTACAAGACTTGAATCAAAACTAGACTGAACCTAACCCTAACCGTGCCATCTCCTTATATGAGAGGGAGAGTGGCCGGCCGGCCCCCCTATTGGGCCTAACCTAGTTCGACTTGGACAGGCCCAAGTCAAACAGACTCTATTAAAACCCTAGATGGCCCACAGCATGACCTGGCTACATTATTATCTCCTAATAATAAGATTATAATAAACTACTGGTACAACCTTAGACCCAAATATCATCTCAATGGCTGTCCTAGAGTACCAGGCCCGGATATCCATATCATGTGGTACATGCCGTATCATGTGGTATCAACTTTCTGGGTTGCTCACGGCGAGTTGTTGTTGATCGATCTCTTTGATCGGTTTGCATCGGAGAAGATTAGCTCTAAGATCGGAGGAGTTTGGCTCTCGGTCGAAGGAGGTTGGTTGGAGGAACTTTGGTGTTGTTTGGTGTAGTTTGGAGGTCATCCATGGCTGTTTCGGAGGTCAAAATCGCGAAAAATCGCGACCAGAATCGGGAAGAAGACGAAATTTCGCGACCAGGAAAAACCCTGTCGAAATCCGGTCAACCGGCCGATGACCAACGTGGAATCCGGTCAACGGGCGGCAAACCGGGAAGTTCGCAAAAATTCGTCCGTTGTGTTCCGGTGCGATGCATCCGTTGGCGACCGGTCAACCGGGCGGACCGGTGGCCGGTCTGGAGGCCGGTCTAACCGGGCCCTGGGCCGGGTTGGCTCAGACTTGCGGTTTTCCTCCGGCGGTTTCTCCTTACTGCGGTTGCTTCTTCAGCAATACTAGCTACTGCTGCTCATGTTTCTCCGGCGATGCTCCTTGATGCTACTACTGTTGTTGCTTCATTTGGAGACGATGTGCGTGGCATACGGTGTTCACGTGGTACGAAATCCGGTGATGTTTTCAATGATTACCTTGATATCCGCCGTTGGGAGGACGTACCGCATTCTGTGTCAGGACAAAAGTGGTATTTACGCCGTTCCGCGACAGTTGAGCAGTACAAGGATTGGGAGAAGTACATGGAGTTGGGTTTCCAACGATGTCGTCGCTGCAAAGGGAAGTTCACTGGTTATGATGCCTGTCTTGTAGCTCACCGGCGTGTGGATGCGGAGTTGGACATATATTGGTATGATGCAGTTGATAGAGGCGAGTATGCTTATACTTGGGCGGATTTCAAAAAATTTCTTCGTGGTGGTTTCGGGTTACCAATGGAGAAACGTAAGCAGTCATCCGGAGTTGGGCATGCATTGAAGGAAGTGGACAAGTGCATAGTTCCTATTCAGGAGATTGTTCCACTACCAACAGTCACTAAGGTTGAGGTGAAATCTTCAGAGGAGAGGAAACCTGTCTCTGATAACAAGAGCACTACTGTGACTGTTGAGGATGATGTACCATTGAGCGGGCTGAATATGCAACTCAAGAAGGTACCAGATGATTCTTGCAAGACAGTTGACAAGGTTCAGCGGTGGAGTTTGTTTCAGACTCAGTGTTTTATCAAGGGCAAGGCTTGCAAGTTGATGATTGATGGTGGTAGCTGTACTAATGGCATTAGCAAGGCGATGGTGGCAGCGTTGGGGTTGTCTACATGGCGTCTTCCCGAACCTAAACATCTTGAGTGGTTGAATAGCTGTGGTATGCTGAAGATTACTCACAAGGTGCGTGTGCCATTTACGTTGATGATTATGTTGATGAGATCGATTGCGATGTGTTGCCATTGGAGGTGTGTGGATTGCTACTTGGGCATCCTTGGCAGTATGATCGCAATGTGACACATGCTGGGCGAGCAAATACATATTCTTTTATGCATGGTTGCAAACAGCGGACTTTGAAGCCTTTGGGTGATGATCATATCAAGTCCGATGTGGAGCTAGTGGTGCGTAAGGAGAAGTTGCACAAGCCTAAAGTGCAGCATAAGGTGCATGATGTTCCGAGCATTGATGTTGGTGATGTTTCAGCCATGCCTGTAGATGACAAGCCAGTTCTTGTTGGTGACAAGCCGGATGAAGCTACACTTGTTGTTGATGTGGATGTTGCAGCATGTGCTACAGTTCCAGTTTGTGTTGATGCTAGTATACAAACTGATGATGTTTGTGCTGATGATGTTCCAGTACATATGGCGCAGATGCGTGTGGGAGGAGTGGGAGGCGAGAAGGTTAGCGAAGCCAGTGCTGATGGTGTTTCAGCCCGGTCACAGACCCGGTCTAACCGGACCAGCGCCGGTGAGCGGTTCAGACCGGCAGACGCCGATGCCAACCGAGCATGTTCGCGAGACGGTGCGACGTCCCGGTCGGGAACCGGTCCCGGACCGGTTACAACCGGATCGACGATCATGTCCGATCAACCGGGCGACAAGCGCTATGGCGAGCGCGTCAATGGAGACAAGGCAGCGGCACTACCGTACTAGGAGTACTGCAGTCCGGTTTGCGACACCGTGGATGCATCGAGGCAAGGATGGACGTGTGAGACATCTATGTGGCCCAGGAATTACATATCTTGTGCAGGGTCATGTGCAGCGACACAAGGGTCCATCAAAACCTCGCAAGAAGAAGGAATTGGCGCCGAAGGCCAAGCTCATGTGGAGAAGAAAGGAGGTGCCAAGTGTTGTATCAAGTCGAGAAGGCCGCGAGGGAGGATGTGGTGTGGAAGGCAAGCAAGACTTGAGGACGGCGAGGACGTGTCATGTTCATATCACGTCACCTTTTCCAGAAGACCCTCACGCATTGGGGACAACGCTTCTTGAAGAAGGGAGAGATGATATGGATATCCGGGCCTGGTACTCTAGGACAGCCATTGAGATGATATTTGGGTCTAAGGTTGTACCAGTAGTTTATTATAATCTTATTATTAGGAGATAATAATGTAGCCAGGTCATGCTATGGGCCATCTAGGGTTTTTAATAGAGTCTGTTTGACTTGGGCCTGTCCAAGTCGAACTAGGTTAGGCCCAATAGGGGGGCCGGCCGGCCACTCTCCCTCTCATATAAGGAGGTGGGACGGCTAGGGTTTAGGGAAGAACAAGTTTAGTCTAAAAGATTAGGGTTTCCCTATTGCGTGTGATCACGTGTATCATCCCTCCGGGGGTACGGCGCTGCCGTTTATCTATATTATATCCGCTGCGAAGGTTCTTGTGTTCATCAAGGATTGTCTAGCTCTTGGTTTGAGGCGTATCGTTCATCGATCCGTTGCTTGCTGGATTCGTTCCCTCTTCTCCAGGCTGCGTTCATCGCATCGTTGGGAGGATTCTCTACCCCAGGTTCTTGCTGTGAAAGATCGGGCATCAACTTAGGTGGATTCACGTTGGATCCACCGTATCATGTCATAGATAACGGCAGCACCGTACCCCCGGAGGGATGATACACGTGATCACACGCAATAGGGAAACCCTAATCTTTTAGTCTAAACTTGAACTTCCCTAAACCCTAGCCGTCCCACCTCCTTATATGAGAGGGAGAGTGGCCGGCCGGCCCCCCTATTGGGCCTAACCTAGTTTGACTTGGACAGGCCCAAGTCAAACAGATTCTATTAAAACCCTAGATGGCCCACCACATGACCTGGCTACATTATTATTTCCTAATAACAAGACTATAATAGAATACTGGTACAACCTTAGACCTAATTATCATCTCAATGGCTGTCCTAGTGTACCAGGTCTGGATATCCATATCAAGAGATCACATCAATACCATCATAGTAATAGTTAACTTCATAATCTACAAGAGATCACAATCATAAACTACGCCAAGTACTACATGATGCACACACTGTCACCATTACATCATGAAGGAGGAATAGAGTACTTTAATAACATCACTAGAGTAGCACATAGATAAATAGTGATACAAAACTCATCATATGAATCTCAATCATGTAAGGCAGCTCATGAGATCATTATATTGAAGTACATGGGAGAGAGATTAACCACATAGCTACCGGTACATCCCTTAGCCTCGACGGAGAACTACTCCCTCCTCATGGGAGATAGCAGCGTTGATGGAGATGGCGGTGATGTCGATGGAGATGCCTTCCGGGCACTTCCCCGTCCCGGCGGCGTGCCGGAACAGAGACTCCTGTCCCCCAGATCTTGTCTTCGCGATGGCGGCGGCTCTGGAAGGTTTCTCGTACCGTGGCTTATTCGTTGAAGATTTAGGTCAGGGACCTATAAATAGTCGAAGAGGCGGAGTCGGAGGGGTTACGGAGCCGCCACACAATAGGGCGCCCCCTGGGCGCGCCGCCACCTGTGTGGGCCCCCGTGGCTCTCCTCTCGTGGCTCTCGGGTGTTGGAAGCTTCGTGGAATTATAAGATGGGCGTTGATTTCGTCCAATTCCGAGAATATTTCCTTACTAGGATTTCTGAAACCAAAAACAGCAGAAAAGAACTGGCACTTCGGCATCTCGTTAATAGGTTAGTTCCGGAAAATGCATAATAATGACATAAAGTGTGAACAAAACATGTAAGTAATGTCATAAAACAAGCATGGAACATAAGAAATTATCGATACGTTGGAGACGTATCAGCATCCCCAAGTTTAGTTCCTACTCGCCCTCGAGTAGGTAAACGATAAAAAGAATAATTTCTGCAGTGACATGCTACTTACATAATCTTGATCATACTATTGTAAAGCATATGAGATGAATGAAGTGACTCAAGGCAATGATCTATAGTTGCTAACAAATAGATAACATATAGCAAAACTTTTCATGAATACTACTTTCAAGACAAGCATCAAAAGTCTTGCATAAGAGTTAACTCATAAAGCAATAAATTCATAGTAAAGGCATTGAAGCAACACAAAGGAAGATTAAGTTTCAGCGGTTGCTTTCAACTTATAACATGTGTATCTCATGGATATTGTCGGATAAAGTAATATAACAAGTGCAATATGCAAGTATGTAGGAATCAATGCACAGTTAACACAAGTGTTTGCTTCTTGAGATAGAAGGAAATGGGTGAACTGACTCAACATAAAAGTAGAAGAAAGGCCCTTCGCAGAGGGAAGCAATTGCTATGTTTGTGCTAGAGCTTTTATTTTGAAAACAAGAAACAATTTTGTCAACGGTAGTAATAAAGCATATGCATTATGTAAATTATATCCTACAAGTTGCAAGCCTCATGCATAGATTACCAATAGTGCCCGCACCTTGTCCTAATTAGCTTGGATTTACATGGATTATCATTGCATAGCATATGTTTTTACCAAGTGTCACAAAGGGGTACCTCTATGTCACCTGTACAAAGTTCTAAGGAGAAAGTTCGCATTGGATTTCTCGCTTTTGATTATTCTCAACTTAGACATCCATACCGGGACAACATAGACAACAGATAATGGACTCCTCTTTAATGCATAAGCATTCAACAACGATAAAATTCTCATAAGAGATTGAGGATTGATGTCCAAACCGAAACTTCCACCATGGATCATGGCTTTAGTTAGCGGCCCAATGTTCTTCTCTAACAATATGCATACTCAAACCATTTGATCATGATAAATCACCCTTACTTCGGACAAGACGAACATGCATAGCAACTCACATGATATTCAACAAAGGTGAAATAGTTGATGGCGTCCCCAGGAACATGGTTATCGCTCAACAAGCAACTTATTAAGAAATAAGATACATAAGCACATATTCAATACCACAATAGTTTTTAAGCTATTTTTCCCATGAGCTATATATTGCAAAGACAAAGAATGGAATTTTAAAGGTAGAACTCAAGCAATTTACTTTGGAATGGCAGAGAAATACCATGTAGTAGGTAGGTATGGTGGACACAAATGGCATAGTTATTGGCTCAAGGATTTTGGATGCATGAGAAGTAATCCCTCTCAATACAAGGCTTAGGCTAGCAAGGTTGTTTGAAGCAAACACAAGTATGAACCGGACAGCAAAACTTACATAAGAACATATTGCAAGCATTATAAGACTCTACACTGTCTTCCTTGTTGTTCAAACACCTCACCAGAAAATATCTAGACTTTAGAGAGACCAATCATGCAAACCAAATTTTAACAAGCTCTACAGTATTTCTTCACTAATAGGTGCAAAGTACATGATGCAAGAGCTTAAACATGATCTATATGAGCACAACAATTGCCAAGTATCAAATTATTCAAGACATTATACCAATTACCACATGTAACATTTTCTGTTTCCAACCAAATAACAATGAACGAAGCAGTTTCAACCTTTGCCATGAACATTAAAAGTAAAGCTAAGAACACAAGTGTTCATATGAACCAGCGGAGCGTGTCTCTCTCCCACACAAGCATTTATTCAGAGAATGAAAATAACAAAACGAAAATAAAAACACACACACGCTCCAAGTAAAGTACATAAGATGTGACCGAATAAAAATATAGTTTCAAGAGAAGAAACGATAAATTGTTGATGAAGAAGGGGATGCCTTGGGCATCCCCAAGCTTAGAGCTTGAGTCTTCTTGAAATATGCAGGGATGAACCACGGGGGCATCCCCAAGCTTAGACTTTTCACTCTTCTTGATCATATATCATCTGCTTGCGCACAGTTGACGTGGGCGTAGTAGCTTCCTTGTGACGTTGGGAACCCCAAGAGGAAGGTATGATGTGTACAGCAGCAAGTTTTCCTCGAAGAAACCAAGGTTTATCGAACCAGTAGGAGTCAAGAAGCACGTTGAAGGTTGATGGCGGCGAGATGTAGTGCGGTGCAACACGATTCCGGCTAACGTGGAACCTGCACAACACAACCAAAGTACTTTGCCCCAACGAAACAGTGAGGTTGTCAATCTCACCGGCTTGCTGTTACAAAGGATTAGATGTATAGTGTGGATGATGATTGTTTGCAAAGAGAACAAGTATTGGTAGAGATTGTATTCGATTAAAAGAATGGACCGGGGTCCACAGTTCACTAGAGGTGTCTCTCCCATAAGATAAATAGCATGTTGGGTGAACAAATTACAGTTGGGCAATTGACAAATAAAGAGAGCATGACAATGCACATACATGATATGATGAATATTGTGAGATTCAATTGGGCATTACGACAAAGTACATAGACCGCTATCCAACATGCATCTATGCCTAAAAAGTCCACTTTCAGGTTATCATCCGAACCCCTTCCGGTATTAAGTTGCAAGCAACGACAATTGCATTAAGTATGGTGCGTAATGTAATCAATAACTATATCCTCGGACATAGCATCAATGTTTTATCCCTAGTGGCAACAAGACATCCACAACCTTAGAACTTTTGTCACTGTCCCAGATTTAATGGAGGCATGAACCCACTATCGAGCATAAATACTCCCTCTTGGAGTTACTAGCAAAAACTTGGCCAGAGCCTCTACTAACAACGGAGAGCATGCAAGATCATAAACAACACATAGGTAATAGATTGATAATCAACATAACATAGTATTCTCTATCCATCGGATCCCAACAAACACGACATATAGCATTACAGATAGATGATCTTGATCATGTTAGGCAGCTCACAAGATCCGACAATGAAGCACATGAGGAGAAGACAACCATCTAGCTACTGCTATGGACCCATAGTCCAGGGTGAACTACTCACTCATCAATCCGGAGGCGACCATGGCGGTGTAGAGTCCTCGGAGATGAATCCCCCTCCCGGCAGGTGCCGGAGGCGATCTCCTGAATCCCGAGATGGGATTGGCGGCGGCGGCGCCCAGTAAGGTTTTCCGCGTGGCTCTCGCATCGGGGTTTCGCGACGGAGGCTTTAAGTAGGCGGAAGGGCAACGCGGGGGCCACACGAGGGCCCCACACGCCGGGCCGCGCGGCCAAGGAGCTGGGCCGCCGCCCTGTTGTGGCGGCGCCTCGTGGCCCCACTTCCCCTTTCCTCGGGAAGCTTCTGCAAAAATAGGACCCTGGCTTTGATTTCGTCCAATTCGAGAATATTTCCTTACTAGGATTTCAAACCAAAAACAGAAAACAGCAATGGTCTTCGGCATCTCGTTAATAGGTTAGTGCCGGAAAATGCATAATAATGACATATAATGTGTATAAAACATGTGAGTATCATCATAAAAGTAGCATGGAACATAAGAAATTATAGATACGTTTGAGACGTATCAAGCATCCCCAAGCTTAGTTCCTCTTGAGGTAGGTAAACGATAACAAAGATAATTTCTTAGTGACAATGCTACCAACATAATCTTGATCAATACTATTGTAAGCACATGTAATGAATGCAGCAATTTGAAACAATGGTAAATGACATGAGTAAACAATTGAATCATAAAGCAAAGACTTTTCATGAATAGTACTTAAAGACAAGCATCAATAAGTCTTGCATAAGAGTTAACTCATAAAGCAATAATTCAAAGTAAAGGTATTGAAGCAACACAAAGGAAGATGAAGTTTCAACGGTTGCATGTATATCTCATGGATATTGTCAATGTAAAGTAATATAACAAGTGCAATATGCAAGTATGTAAGAATCAATGCACAGCTCACACAAGTGTTTGCTTCTTGAGATGGAGAGAGATAGGTGAACTGACTCAACAATAAAAGTAAAAGAATGGCCCTTCAGAGGAAGCATTGATTGCTATATTTGTGCTAGAGCTTTGGTTTTGAAAACAAGAAACAATTTTGTCAACGGTAGTAATAAAGCATATGAGTTATGTAATTTATATCTTACAAGTTGCAAGCCTCATGCATAGTATACTAATAGTGCCCGCACCTTGTCCTAATTAGCTTGGATTACTGGGATTATCATCGCAATACACATGTTTTAACCAAGTGTCACAAAGGGGTACCTCTATGCCGCCTGTACAAAGGTCTAAGGAGAAAGTTCGCATTGGATTTCTCGCTTTTGATTATTCTCAACTTAGACATCCATACCGGAACATAGACAACAGATAATGGACTCCTCTTAAGCAGCATGTAGCAACAATTAGTGTTCTCATATGAGATTGAGGATATATGTCCAAAACTGAAACTTCCACCATGGATCATGGCTTTAGTTAGCGGCCCAATGTTCTTCTCTAACATTATGCATGCTCTAACCATTAAATGAGTGGTAAATCTCCCTTACTTCAGACAAGACGGACATGCATAGCAACTCACATGATATTCAACAATGAGTAATTGATGGCGTCCCCAGAAACATGGTTATCGCACAACAAGCAACTTAATAAGAGATAAAGTGCATAAGTACATATTCAATACCACAATAGTTTTTAGGCTATTTGTCCCATGAGCTATATATTGTAAAGGTAAAGAATGAAAATTTTAAAGGTAGCACTCAAGCAATTTACTTTGGAATGGCGGAGAAATACCATGTGGTAGGTAGGTATGGTGGACACAAATGGCATAGTGGTTGGCTCAAGGATTTTGGATGCATGAGAAGTATTCCCTCTCGATACAAGGTTTAGGCTAGCAAGGTTTATTTGAAACAAACACAAGGATGAAGCGGTGCAACAAAACTCACATAAAAGACATATTGTAAACATTATAAGACTCTATACCGTCTTCCTTGTTGTTCAAACTCAATACTAGAAATTATCTAGACCTTAGAGAGACCAAACATGCAAATCAGATTTTAGCATGCTCTATGTATTTCTTCATTAATAGGTGCAAAGTATATGATGCAAGAGCTTAAACATGAGCACAACAATTGCCAAGTATCACATTATTCAAGATATTATACCAATTACCACATATATCATTTTCCAATTCCAACCATATAACAATTTAACGAAGAAGAAACTTTCGCCATGAATACTATGAGTAAAGCCTAAGGACATATTTGTCCATATGCAACAGCGGAGCGTGTCTCTCCCACACAATGAATGCTAGGATCCATTTTATTCAAACAAAACAAAAACAAAAACAAACCGACGCTCCAAGTAAAGTACATAAGATGTGATGGAATAAAAATATAGTTTCAGGGGAGGAACCTGATAATGTTGTCGATGAAGAAGGGGATGCCTTGGGCATCCCCAAGCTTAGACGCTTGAGTCTTCTTGATATATGCAGGGGTGAACCACCGGGGCATCTCCAAGCTTAGAGCTTTCACTCTCCTTGATCATAGTGTATATCATCCTCCTCTCTTGATCCTTGAAAACTTCCTCCACACCAAACTTGAAACAAACTCATTAGAGGATTAGTGCATAATCAAAATTCACATATTCAGAGGTGACACAATCATTCTTTATACTTATGGACATTGCACAAAGCTACTGAAAGTCAATGGAATCGAAAAATCCATCAAGCATGGCAAAACAGGCAATGCAAAATAAAAGGCAGAATCTGTCAAAACAGAACAGTTCGTAAAGACGTATTTTTAACAGGCACCAGACTTGCTCATATGAGAAAACTTAAAACTAATGAAAGTTGAGTACATATCTGAGGATCACTCACGTAAATTGGCATAATTTTCTGAGTTACCTACAGAGAATTTTACCCAGATTCGTGACAGCAAAGAAAACTGTTTCTGCGCAGTAATCCAAATCTAGTATCATCCTTCTATTAGAGACCTTACTTTGCACAACAATGCAATAAAACTAAGATAAGGAGAGGTTTCTACAGTAGTAAACAACTTCCAAGACTCAAATATAAAACAAAAATACTGTAGTAAAAACATGGGTTGTCTCCCATAAGCGTTTTTCTTTAACGCCTTTCAGCTAGGCGCAGAAAGTGTGTATCAAGTATTATCAAGAGATGAAGCATCAACATCATAATTTGTTCTAATAATAGAATAAAAAGGTAACTTCATTATCTTTCTAGGGAAGTGTTCCATACCTTTCTTTAGAGGAAATTGATATTTAATATTACCTTCCTTCATATCAATGATAGCACCAACAGTTCGAAGAAAAGGTCTTCCCAATATAATGGGACAAGATGCATTGCATTCAATATCCAAGACAACAAAATCAACGGGGACAAGGTTATTGTTAACCATAATACGAACATTATCAACTCTCCCCAAAGGTTTCTTTGTAGAGTTATCAGCAAGATTAACATCCAAATAACAATTTTTCAATGGTGGCAAGTCAAGCATATTATAGATTTTCTTAGGCATAACGGAAATACTTGCACCAAGATCACATAAAGCATTACAATCAAAGTTATTGACTTTCATCTTAATGATGGGCTCCCAACCATCCTCTAGCTTCCTAGGAATAGAAGCTTCGCGATTTAGTTTCTCTTCTCTAGCTTTTATGAGAGCATTTGTAATATGTTTCGTGAAAGCCAAATTTATAGCACTAGCATTAGGACTTTTAGCAAGTTTTTGTAAGAACTTTATAACTTCAGAGATGTGGCAATCATCAAATTCTAAACCATTATAATCTAAAGCAATGGGATCATTGTTCCCAATGTTGGAAAAAATTTCAGCAGTTTTATCACAGGCAGTTTCAGCAGTTTTAGCAGTTTCAGGCAGTTTTTCGCGCTTTGCATTAGAAGTGGAACCATTGCTAACACCAATTCTTTTACCATTATTAGTAGGAGGTGCAGCAACATGTGTAGCATTAGCATTGCTAGTGGTAGTAATAGTCCAAACTTTAGCTATATTATTCTCTTTAGCTAGTTTTTCATTTTCTTCTCTTTCCCACCTAGCACGCAATTCAGCCATTAATCTTATATTCTCATTAATTCTAACTTGGATGGCATTTGCTGTAGTAATAATTTTATTTTCATTATCCCTATTAGGCATAACTTTCAATTTCAAAAGATCAACATCAGCAGCAAGACTATCAACTTTAGAAGCAAGTATATCAATTTTCCCGTAAAATGCTGTTCTGATCGCGGGCACATATGCTCCCGTATTCATTGCTTGTATTGGCCATTTTCTATTCCCTGCCTAGAACATTGGGTCCCACATAATAATGGTTGGCCTGCTAATTCTTTGTAGCCCAACGAGGCAAATGTCCTAGACATGGCATTTACTACGGAGTTGGGTCATCATAAGCAGGCTCGTGACTAACATGCAGCACAGTGGCACACTCATTTAACGCGTCTAAGTTTGATAGAGCAGTACGCGATGTATGTCACGCTGCAGCACCGTACAAACGCACATATCACATATCTCAAAGCTCAAAAGAACGATGGGGATACCATGTGCAGCTGTGCCCGGGATCAGAAACACCTTGCCCAATTTTCCCAAGCTTTTCTTCAACAGATTTGTTAAAAGCAGTTTGTGTACTAATAAATTCTTTAAGCATAGCTTCAAGTCCAGGGGGTGTATTCCTATTATTGTTGTAAGAATTCCCATAAGAATTACCATAGCCGTTACTATTATTATAAGGATATGGCCTATAGTTGTTACTAGAATTGTTCCGATAAGCATTGTTGTTGAAATTATTATTTTTAATGTAGTTTACATCAACATGTTCTTCTTGTGCAACCAATGAAGCTAATGGAACATTATTAGGATCAACATTTTTCCTATCATTCACAAGCATAGACATAATAGCATCAGGGCCAGTTCTTTTCAGCTTTAGCTTGTGAAGAAACGGCTTAAGCTCAACTTCTTCAGAGAAACTGTGGCGAAAATAAGCCTCACAGAAACTGTAGCCCAGTTCTTTTATGTTTCTGTTGCATGAGCTTATTTTCTGAGTTGTCTGGTGAAATGTCTACGATACACTATATTGTGAAAGTGTGGTACGAAACTTGTAACATACAAAATGATACGGCTTTTAAACACGCTACAAACGAACATACTACAGATGAATTAATATGATATTGTTTCAGACCTGCAAAAAAATGCTACATTTTTAGAATTCACTTGCTCGTTAAAATGGTACAGATCAAATCAATTAGCACCTCTACTATTTTTGCAAAACCATTAGCACATCTACTATCTAGCAGCACACGCGCTAACAATCAACTTGCAAATACACGCTCCACATCCACTGCCTAGCTAGCAACACAGCCGCATGGGTCGTACAGCCCAGAGAGCGGCGAGACTGCTGCACTTGGAGATGCCGAGACTCGTAGCTTGCTCCTGCAGTCCTGCTCGAGCCGTAAAGGTGAGCTCCTGTCGGCTTGACTGCTGGTCGACGCGAGCAGCCTCCTGGCCGAGTTGCTGGTCGATGCTGGGAGTGGCCGCCTGCGCTCGTTGATGGAATGTCGCGGGAACGCTGTCGTCGTGGTGAACGAGCAGATGCCATAGGATGGCTTAGATTGGGGCCGAATGGACGCAAGAGGATTCGGGGGAGGGTTTGTGATCAGGTGGGAAGAGATTCCGGATGGTTTCCTCAAGAACTTGGCCAAGGCCAGAGGTTGAAGAAGAAAGACACAAGGAAGAACTCCCTCTAGATCACCATGTTCATTGATTCACACAGGTTACAGGTTCTGTCTACATACATACATGCGTGCCCGTGAAGAGGGCTGCCCCTCTCCTTATATAGGGGAGAGGGTGGCTTAGAGTGCAAGAAACCCTAATGGCATCTTTGACTAGACAAACTACTTTATCAGCTACTGTACAAAGCTACTTTAATCATAGATGACACCGGGTCTTCTTTAATCGGGAGGCTGACGTCCTCCGGCTTCTTTCTTCGTCATCTTCTTCTTTATCGTCAGCCCTTCGTTTAAAGCTACTTTGCTTAGCTCATCTTTGTCTTCTAGCTCTGGAGAGGATCTTTGACCAGCTTTGCCGACAAGCCCTTCCTACCGGTGGCCCGGTACCTTTTCTATCTGGTTCCGGTATCCCTCTTATGAGGATACCGGTTTAGCCTGTTCAGCCAAATGCCTATCTTAGACTCCGGCATGAACATCTAACCGGTATCCTGATGGCTCAAACCATCCGGTTTGGCATGCCTTTGGCATACCAGGGGTCATCCCCCAACATTAGTCCCCGGCTGGTATAGTCTGGCGGATCCTATCCAACAGACCATGCCAGGTTCTTATGTCTTTGGATACCGGTTTGATCCATCCGGCGTCATGCTCGGATCCGGCATCTTTGCCCGGATTCCCCTTATCTTTTCTTCGTAAGTCATTCCCCGGTATCTTGTCTTCCGGTATCTTAACCATTAAGTACCTCCTCGGCGAAGTCGAGAATATCTCGGGCCCCGCGCCTGACAGACATGCGCAGTGTCAGTTGTCAATTCGCTTCGACTCCCGCGCGCCCATTTAATGCACCGCGGCGGATCCCACTAGCCGTTCCGGATCCCCTGTGTGCCTCCGTGTGGCCTCCTGTTTTTCGCGTGTACCTCGTCGACACGTGGCGGCCCATGGTGCGAACCGCTGCGGGCCGCGAGGCGAACCGCCACGGCCCAGCGGTTTCCAGCCCACTTCCCTTCTTCTTTATAAGCGCAACCGCCGCTCCTTCTTCCTCTTCTTCGCATTCTCCACTTCCCTGCGCGCAGAGCTCTTCGCCTCCGTGCCTTCGCCGTTCTCCGTCCGCCGCCGCTCGTTCGAGCCCATCGCCCGGCGAACTCACGCCTCCGTTCCGCCGGACTTCCCGTGCGGGAACCTCTGCAGCGCTCACCGCGTCCGCTGCATTCGTGTTTCCTTAAGGACTTCCTCACCTCGCCGTCGACGAACTCCCTCGCCGGCCGCAGGCTCACCATTCCTCCGGCGAACCTCTTCCCCCGCGACTCCGCCGCCTCAGGTTAGGCCCGATACGCCTTTACCCCTTTCTTTCTTGCACTTCGGATCTTGGGGGCGGTAGAGTATTTATCCGTTCTTTGTTTTTGCTTTTCCTCTTACTCGTAGATCTTCGCGCGAGGGTCTGTTTGGGGAAAACTGTTTCTCGGTAGATTCCGGCGTCCCTAGATCCTCATGTCTAGCGAAGGGTCTCTCCCTGCTGCCACCTCTAGCAACCAAGATAGTAGCGCTTCCGACGGGTTAACCGACGACCTCGCCCGGATGGATCTGGCATCTAGCCGGAAACAAGAGGCCGGTACATCTAGCCGGGCCTCCGGAAAGGACAAGACACGCGGAGCCTGGAGAGGTTCCGACGTGACCCAGTTCGAGATCGATCGTCTCACCGGTCTAGGAGGATTCCGGAAGGAGTCATCTGCCGGCTTCCAGCGACGAGATCCAACCGGTGCTCAAACCCGGTGAGGCCGTTGTTTTCCTTGCTCACTTTGAGCGTGGCTTCGGCCTTCCCGCTTCTGATTTCTTTCGCCAATTCCTCGACTTCTATCGCCTCCAACCTCACCATCTTCCCGGCAACGCGTTTTATCTTTCTTGCTTTGTGGCCTTCATGGAGGGCTACATTGGCATCCGTCCCGCTCGCGAGACGTTTGCCCGCTTTTTCTCCCTCCGGATCAATTCGGTCCAGGGCAAGGACATTCCTGCGCCCAAACCCCCCGTTCAATGCGGGTCTTGCATCATCGGCTCCCGCCAAGGGAGCCCCTTTTTTAAGTTCAACGGCCTCGAGTCTTGCCGGTTGTGGCAGACGACGTTCTTCTATGTGAAGAACGCGGGCGACGACGACCTCATCAACTTGCCGGCGTTCAACCCGCGCCGCCCGCCAAGACCAACTGGCAGTATAACCCCGGAACGGATCATGCCGAGACGAACCGGGTTGTGCGCTTTATGCTGAGGTTGATGAAGGATACCGATATCTGCTCCGACGATATCATCCGCACCTTCATCTGCCGCCGGGTGCTTCCCCTTCAACAGCGCGCTCACAAGATTAGTGAGATGTACGGCCCCGGTGATCCCACCAAGATCACCGGCTTGCCCTTGAGCAAGGCTGATGTGGTCCTGAAGGCTAGCCAAATCTGCCAAACGGACATGCCGGATGACTGGGAGTGGGGCCTTTGCCCTCTCAGCTCCAAAAATCCTCCGTCCCAAGATGTAAGAAACTGCGCGGCTCAGGTCGTATTACCGGTAACTTTCATATTTGCGACTAATCTCTCTTTTTTCCTTTGTTCTCAGGCTAGGGCTCGTTTCCCTCGGATCGACTCAGACCGACGAGGCCCTTGCCGGAAGAGGCCTCTGGACAAGTACGATCCAGATCCCGTCATTCATTGGCTGGATCTGAGGATGGGCCGGACTCCATCTTCCCGCCTTGGCAAGTCTCCGCCGGAACCAGCTGGTTCGTCTGATGACTTGACCATACTTGAGGTAGCCTTTCTGTTCGTTTTCTTATACTCTTTTTGTTACTTCCATTCTGTAGACACTCCCTCAGCCAGCAACAACCCACAGATCCATGAGCACGAACCTCCCCTGCAGGCCGAGGTTGGCGACGAGTTTCTGGATAAGCTCATGGCCGAGGGCCAGAAGAGCGATCCTCCTGCTGCTGGCGCCGGCCCCAGCCATGCTCCCTCTGGCAAACGTCCTCGGACTGAAGTCATTGGAGGGAAGCAGGTTGGCACCAAGCGCTACAAGCAGAAGCGGATGCCGATGTCTTCCGGGTAAGTTTTTATCTCATTTATGCTCTCTTTGTTTCCACCGAGTTCTTTTCCGGTTGCTTTTTTCCAATTTGCTCTCTTTTTCCTTTCTTTCAGCCCTGCGCTTGAGCTTGGCTCTGCCGGCTCCGCGAGGACCTCAACTCCTCCTCCTCGTCAAGTCCGGCACCATCTGGTGCCGGCAACGCCCTGCCCCCTCTCGGGAGGCACCACAAGTTCGGGGCGCGCGGCCCCAACACCTCCAGATCACCGCGCGGAGGAGGACTTCACCTCCCCTCCAGAGACCCAAGACACCGGCGCTAGCAACATCGGCGCCGGCCAGACTGATGCCGGGCAGGCGGAACCTTTGGTTCCTCCTCCCCCGAAGAAGAAGAAGAAGCAGCAAGCTCTTCCCCTACTGCGCCGGATACTTCCGCGCCGGTACCTTCTCCTCCTCCCGAGGCCACGCCGACACCGCCGCCCAGCCAAGGACCTTCCGCGGCCAAGCAACCGGCGCCGTCCGGGACTCCCAAGATCACCAAGTTCCTCAAGCCCGGGGCTTCCCGCGGCAAGGCTGTGGAGGGCGCCGCCTCGCGGCTCGGGGACGTGGTGCTGCACGTCGGCCCCGTCGCTGTCGCTGCCCAGGACAAGCCTACCGGCCTCCGGGCCGGATTGTTGATCTGGCGCGCGGGCAAGGACCTGGGGCACCTTCTCCCCTATGCCCAGAAGTGGAATGAGGCGGATATCTCCGCTTCTACCCGCGGCCTGGGAAGGATCGCCTTCCGCACCGATCCCGCCGGGGCTCGGCACTGAAGAACACTTCGCGCGGCTTAAACGCGCCGTGAAAGAGTTTGACAGTGCCTGGTACGATGCTACCAACAACGTGGTGGTAAGTTTTGCCAACTTTCTTTTATTTTTGTTGATGCCTGTTTCTTTTCTTTCCGGATCTTATCTATTCTCCCAGTCCCCGAGTTTCGTGGTGAAAATGCAGTTTTCGGCGCGAAACTTTAACTAGAGGCATGTGAAACCGGCATGGCCAGTCCCCGAGTTTCGGGTTGAAACCTTGTTTCTTTCTTTCTCACACCCATCTTCCCTTGAACAGAGCACTGGCGACGCCCGGAAGCAACTGTTTGAGGAGCTTCTGTGGGAGCACCGGGACCTTGCTGAGGCCCACAGCCACTGCCAAGGTTTGTTTCTTTCCCCTCCGGCATCTTTTCACCGGACTGTTTCTTTCTTTGATACTTATGCACTCTTTTGCTTAACAGTTGTTCCGGAAGCTACCATCGAGGCCCTGAAGGCCCAGGTCGCCAAGCTTCAAGGTACCATCCTTTCTTTTTCTGCTAACCCGTTCCTTTTTTCATTTCATCTATTGTTGCTTGCTAAGACTTTTCTTTCCGGTACTTAGGCGAGAAGGAGCAGCTCCTCAAGGAGCACAACGAGGCACTGGAGGCCCAGAAGACCGCCCTGGGGGAGCTCAAGGAACAGGCTATACAAGCCGCGCTCCGGCATGAGCAAGCCTTGAAGGATGCCCGGGTTGCAGCGGAGGCCAGGCTGGCGGAGGTCGTGGAGGACTCCACAAACTCCAACACCGTCTTAACGGCAGAGCTGGAGGAGGAGAGGAAATCGCGGAAGGCAGCGGAGCGCCTCATTGACACCATGACCACCGATCACCGGGAATACGATCGGTTGATTATGAAGATAGACGCGCTGGCTCTCCGTAAGTTCCTGCTTTGCCCTCTCTTTCGCTTATAAGCTTTCTCCTTTTGAAGATGTATCTTTGTTTCTTGCTTTTTCCGACATGCTTTTTCCGACATGCTTTTTCCGGCATGCTTTTTCCGGTGTCTCGTTTTTATGCCTTTTTTCTTTTTTCTGTAGAGCATTTCCCGGAATCCCAGGTTTATGCCTTGAAGAAGGTGAGGGAGGATCGGATTGCGCGGGAATTTCCCAATCTGGACGCGCACTGGGATGGGTACGACTATCTTGTCGCCCTCTCCGCGCGTGTCCAGCACATGCGCTCCGTCGACCGGCTTCTTGCCGACCTGCCAGCCGCCGCCATCCAAGTCTTCAAGGTCTTGTGGCCTGAGGAGGAGCTGCCGGGGAACATCACGCTCACCGCCGCGCGGCTTAATGATGCCGGGCACCGGATCCGCGAGTGGCAATGCTCCGCGGCTCGTGCCGGAGCTGACACGGCGCTGCGCTCCGTGTGCTCGTGGTATCCTGCTCTTGATCTGGATGCTCTCCAAGGCGTACGCGCAGATGCTCCCACGGACACAGATCCGGCGCTCACCGCAAAGCGGCAGGACCGGGCATACCGGCTTGCTGAGTATGCCGAGGTCCGCACCTTCATCCCTCCCCCTCCTGGCGTCAAGGACTACCTCAGCGATGAGGAAGAAGAAGACGAGGGAGATGAAGATGAGGCTGCTGAGGACGCGCCGCCGGAAGCTCCCGAGGCCAGCACTGCTCCCCCTGAAGACACCGAGGCCGGTGCTGCTCCGCCTGATGCCCCTGCTATCTGATTACCTGCTCTTATGCAATGTCTGCCTGTGATATGTTTCTTTGTCCTGGTTAACTTAAAACAATGTCCGTTAAATTCTGCCCCGGTATGCCGGGGTCTATGATGTAAAACTTTAAATCTGCTTTTGGTTGTGGTACAACATTTCATGCCGGTAAGTTATACCGGTAGCTAAATATTTCTAAGTTTGCCTTAGCACATTTGCTTTTGGTTCTGCTTTTATCCTGTACCGCAAAGATTTCCCAATTGTTTCCGCATCCAATTTGATGCATACTTGGTTCTTTTGCCTTGGCTCTGCCTGCCTTCTCTGGGCGTTCTTTGGCGTATGAGCACAAGGTTCTTTCACCAAACAAGCATCTTCTTGAACTTAGAAATAACTTTGAAATTTTGCAAAAAACCGGTTTAACCGGGGTTAGTTAAATTTTCCGGATTGTTCTTTCCTGCTCTCCCTTTTCGCAGTTCATGTGCTTATCTCCTACCGGTTTATCTTGCTTGCCATGAAGCCTGTTTGCGGACAGCAGCAGAGTCGAAGACTCCGGTAGGATTTAGCACACTACTAAACCGGAAAGAAAAAACATTCAATAAGCAACCGGTAAACTGAAAAAATAGACAAGTTACATGCAACCTTATTGGGGTAGTCCCCGAGATTCATTCAAGGTTCCGGCATCTTTTATTCATAGCATATAAGGTACAAAAAGGAACTTCTTACACCACCACTTCAAGAGTAGAAAGGACGCAACAGAGCTACGTTCCATGGACATTTGCTCTCCTCTCCGGACCTGTCCGCCTTTCCTTTCTTCCACTCCTGTGCATCTATCAAGTAGTACGCATCATTGTGAAGCACCTTGCTTACAATGAAGGGACCTTCCCATGGTGGCAAAAGCTTATGCCGGCCTTCAGTGCGCTGCACCAGGCGAAGTACAAGATCTCCTTCCCGGAAAACTCTCGGGTTAACCTTCCGGTTATGATAGCGTCTTAGGTTTTGCTGGATAAATGGCTGTTCTTGCCAGCGGCTCTCTTGCTTCTTCCAAGCAAGTCGACATCATTTTCTCTGGCCTCTTTGACCTCTTGCTCAGTATAGAGCTGTACCCTTGGTGAATCATGAATGATGTCGGTTGGTATGACCGCTTCTGCTCCATAAACCATGAAGAAGGGAGTGTATCCGGTAGACCGGTTTGGGGTTGTTCTTATACTCCACAGAACTGATGGTAGCTCATCGAGCCAACATCCCGGTGACTTCTCCATTGCATCAATGAGTCTAGGCTTGATACCGGAAAGCACCAAAGCATTCATTCTTTCCACCTGGCCATTGCCTGAGGGTGTGCCACTGAGCACAAATCCAACCGGATGTTGTTGTCCTCACAGAACCTTTTGAACTCACCTTGAGCAAAGTTGGTTCCATTATCAGTGATGATGCTGTGCGGGTATCCATACCGCAAAATGACATCTTTTAGGAATTTCACCGCTGTATGCCCATCACACTTTGCGATAGGTTTCACTTCTAGCCATTTGGTGAACTTATCCACCATGACCAAGATGTGAGTCATGCTGCTTCTTGCAGTTTTGAATGGTCCAACCATGTCAAGGCACCAAACGGCGAATGGCCATGTTAACGGTATTGTCTTTAAACCGGATGCTGGGTATGATTTTGCTTGGCGTACCTCTGGCAGCCGTTGCATTTTCTTACCAAATCCTCAGCGTTCTCCAAAGCAGTGGGCCAATAGAACCCATGCCGGAATACTTTTGCTACTAGCGCCCTTGATGAAGCATGATGCCCACATTCTCCTTGGTGAATTTCCTCAAGCATTTCTTTCCTTCCTCCGGTTCCACACATCTTTGAAGGACACCGTAACGCTTCTCTTGTACACCTCACCGTTGATGAACGTGTATGCTTTGGACCTTCTTTGTATCCTCCTTGACTCGTTTTCGTCACCGGCAAGGTGCCGTTGATCAGGAACTCCTTAATAGGTTTAACCCATGACGGTATCTCAAACCAAAAACACCGGTGCATCTATCTCCATGCTATCCACCAGCATCATTTCTTCCGGTATGGGTACAGCAGTCCCGAGCTTGCCGGAGCAGCTTCCCGATCTTGCCGGAGCAGTCCCCGGTTCCCTTCATCGATATCCATGGGTACTACGTGTGACTCCGGTACAAAAATTGATTCGATTCCGGGCTTGGTTTGATCGATGGCACTCTTAAGTGAGCCAAAGCTATTCGGGAGGAATTTCTTGCCTAGATGAGCCCAGCTTGGACAAAGCATCCGCGGCTTCATTTTCCGCGCGTGGCACATGGTGAAACTCACAACCTTCGAAGAATCCGGCAATCTTTTGCACGTGAAACCGGTACGAGGCCATATTGGCATCTTTTGCATCCCAATCTCCGGAACACTGCTGTACCACAAGATCTGAATCGCCATAGCAAATGATCCGGTGTGCACCGATTTCTTTTGCGACCTTAAGCCCATGTATCAAAGCTTCATATTCAGCGACATTGTTCGATGCCCTGAAATGTACTTGCAAAACATACCGGAGGTGGTCTCCTTTTGGTGAAGTAAGCACCACGCCGGCACCTAGACCCTCCTTGAGCCTGGATCCATCAAAGTGCATTTTCCAGTACTCTATCCTCTGATCCGGCGGTTTGTATTGCATCTCCGCCCAATCAACAAGGAAATCAGCCAAAGCCTGTGACTTTATGGCATCTCTTCTTTCATATACCGGCACGTATGGTGATATCTGGATTGCCCATTTTGCAATCCGGCCGCTGGCGTCTTTGTTGCACATGATGTCGGAAATTGGTGCTTCGCTCACCACCTTCATGGGGTGCAACTCAAAGTAGTGCTTGAGTTTGGTGGCGGCCATGTACACGCCATAAGTCATTTTCTGGAAGTGAGGGTAGTTTTGTTTTGAGAGGGAGAGCACCTCGCTCAGGTAGTATACCGGCCTCTGGACGGTTTTTCCTTCCTCTTCTCTTTCAACCACAACCACTACACTCACGACCCGGTTTGTTGCTGCTATGTATAACAGCATAGGCTCCCTTTCTAGAGGTGAAGCCAGTATGGGCGCTGTGGCTAGCATTGTTTTTAGCTCTTTAAACGCTGCATCTGCCTGAGGGGTCCAGACGAACGTGTCAGATTTTTTCATGAGAGCGTAGAGCGGTAGAGCTTTCTCCCAACCTGCTTACAAACCGGCTTAGCGATGCCAAGCTTCCGGTAAACTTTTGCACATCTTTTAACTCTCGAGGGATAGCCATTCTTTCTATTGCCCGGATTTTTACCGGATTAACTTCTATGCCCCGGCTTGATACCAGGAAACCGAGCAGCTTGCCGGCAGGGACACCAAAGGTGCATTTTGCCGGATTGAGTTTCATCCGGAACCGCCTTAGGTTATCGAATGTTTGCCGGATGTCATCGATTAAGGTGTTTTTTACCTTAGTTTTTATCACAATGTCATCCACATAGACTTGCACATTTTTTCCAATTTGATCAAACAAGCATTTTTGCATACAGCGCTGGTACGTTGCACCAGCGCAAACCAAAAGGCATAGTAACATAGCAATAAGCCCCGTGCGGGGTAATGAACGCAGTTTTTATTTGATCTTCCTTTTTCAAGGGAATTTGGTGGAAACCGGAATAGGCATCCAGGAAGGACAACAACTCACACCCAGCAGTTGAATCAATCACTTGATCGATTCGTGGCAAAGGAAAAGGATCTCTTGGGCAAGCCTTGTTCAGGTTGGTGTAGTCGATGCACATGCGCCACACCTTCGGAGCTTTTGCCTCCAGGTTCTCATCTTTCTTCTTTTCAACCATTACCGGATTGGCCAGCCACTCTGTGTGCGTGACCTCCACAATGAATCCGGCAACAAGCAGTTACCTCTTCTCCTATGATCTTTCTTCTATCTTCAGCGAACCGGCGTAGTGGTTGCCGCACCGGCTTGGCATCTTTTCGGACGTTTAAGGAGTGCTCAGCCAGCTCCCTCGGAACACCTACCAAATCATCAGTTGACCAGGCAAAGATATTCCGATTCTCATGGAGGAAGCTGACGAGCGCGCTTTCCTATGCTTGATCAAGACCGGCCGATACGAACGGTGCGCTCCGGTAAGCCGGATCCAGCACGATGTCCTTTGTCTCATTTGTTGGCTTGAATGCCGGTGAGCCCATGTTTTCACTCATTGCCGCTAAGCTCAATTGTGAGGACGAGAGCGCAATTGTCTGCATTCTTTTCTTTTCCTCCGCGATCACCGATTCCGCTAGGCTCGATCCGGCAGATGCAGTTTCCAGTGAGACCTTATAGTTTCCCACCACAGTCAATGGTCCACGAGGTGCCGGCATCTTCATCTTGAGGTAGGCCGTATGAGTTGTGGCCATGTAGGCTACCAATGCCGGTCTCCCCAGCAATGCATGGTAGGGACTGTCTAGATCCACCACCTCAAACTCCAGATTTTCCACCCGGCAATTGTCACGTCCTCCAAATGCCACGTCCACTCGAACTTTTCTTATCGGGGCACAGGACAAGCCAGGGACGATCCCGTGGAACGTTGTGCGCGTTGGCTGAAGCATGTTTTCTGTTATGCCCGTATGCATGGTGTGCTTGTACATGATGTTTATGTTGCTGCCATTGTCTATCAGCACCTTGCTGAACTTCACTCGAGTTTTGGCCCTTTCATGATTGGGTCCACAACAAGAGCATATCCACCCGGATTCGGCATGATCTTAGGGTGATCCAGGTAATTTCCTGATTGGACCACATCATGTATTTGGGAACTGCCGGCATCACAACATTGACCTCCATGGAGCGGCGGTGCACGCTTTGCCTGTCTGTTGGCTCAGGGACAAAGACAACACAGCACAGATGCGGGTCTTCATTCCGGCCCAAAGGTGCCGGTGGAGGTGGTTGATCATCTTGTTCCACCCGGTTAATTTGCTGGTACTGCTGCCGGTTTGGCTGCACCGGTAAGGCGTTTGCCCCGGTAAGTGGCGGTGGTGGTGGTAGCTGTTGCTGCCGCGGCATGTCTTGTGGTGGCTGTGCATCTTTTACCGTTCCTTTTTGCATCAAGTACTTGGTCCAGGTACAATCCTTCGTCAGATGGTTTGACGGATGTGCCGGATTCGGTGTGTGCCACCGGTAAGGTTGATCCATGGCAGCTTCCATGGTGTATTTTGCGGGTTCTTGCCAGTTCCTTTTCTGGACCCAGGGTTTCTTTTCCACCCACTGCTTCTTAGGACCCGCCCATGTCTGCGATCCGGTTTTTTGCCTCTGCCGCCGCTCCTCGAGTTTTCCTGCACAGCAGCAACTTGCTGCGGACCGTACCTTCGATCCGGAAAATCTTCCTTCTTTTGTTATTCCGGTTATCCCGGTGTTGTTCGTGGCGCCGTTCCGGCCAGGTTGCATCGCCGGCTGCGTTGTCTCCCAACGCATAGCTATCCGCCACACGTATCATCTCTCTGCCAACCTTGTCGGCATGTTCCGCTGCAACTTTTGCCATAGCGGTGAGCCTCTTCGCATCCACTGCTAAACCAAGCAATGGCTCGCTCGATTACCCCTTCACAGAGTTCCTGGTAGTGTTCCACCGGGCCGATAATCCCGGCCTGTTTCGCTCGGGCGCTGCACACACAGAGCAAGTTGCCGCGGCCTGTTTGGCCTCCGATAGGTGCTGCTGAAATTGCTCACAAAAGCCTCCTCAAAATCCAGCCAGCCATTTATGCTTCCCGCAAGTTGTTTAGCCAGATTCTTGCCGGTCCAACCAAAAACGATGGTATGATCCTCACGGCCCAATGCCGGTTTCCTCCTCCTGCTACGGTTCCTCCACCGCCCGCGACGTATACCGCGGTCACGTAACCGCGAGCCAATCTTCCGGCTTCGTGGTGCCATCGTATGTTTTTGTGTCACGGGGCAACATAAAGTTGCGAACTGGTGGTTTTTCTTTCATGATCCTTGGGCCAAAGCACTTTGGACCCGGAGGACCTTCCTCCTCGATCATTTCGACAAATACACTCTATCCAGACGGTGCCTCGCATCCCGTTCTAAGCATCTCTCTCCCAAGCGTTCTCCCAATGGGTTCCGGTATGCTGCCGGTCTTGTAGAATCAGCTTCATCGTAACATTCCGCACCGCGGCCCTTGCCTGCCGATACCTCGGGGATCCATTTCCTCTCATCGTACGCTGCCCTTGCAGCTCGATAGTTTTGCCCGGTCTCATATCTACCGGCATGATTGTTTCCGGCATTGCCTCCTCTGGCCTCGCTCTGCCCCTTGGCTTTTTCTACCGGCATCATGTTGCCCGTCTTGTTGCTTTCCGGCAAGAACCGGATCGTACACGGTCATCTGCGCGCATTCACTTCTTTTTCTCTCCTTCTATCCGGATGGTGAGCCTGCCCATGGGACTTGCTACCGGCATTCTTTGTCAAACGCGCGGATTTTGAGGCCGCTGCCTTGTTCAGCTTAGCCAGCTACTTCAAGATTTTGCTGCTCAATAGTTTCCAAAGCTCTCTAACACGCTCTTGCTGTTTTGCCAAAGCCTCTCCGAAAGCGACTCGCATAGCTCTACAGCAGCTTTTAGCAGCTTTTATAGTTTTATCCGGGCTGCTATACTTAGGCCTTTCCACGATGCTAACAGATGCAGAGGCACTCTTGCCGTAAGAATCTCTTTGCGCAAATCTTGATCTAGGTTGCGAGCTACCGGTTTTCCGCATCCTCGCATGCGCGCTAACGTGCAAAGCCATGGGCAGCGTTATACTCACGTACGGTTAGGTTCAGCTCGCGCTGCGCCCGACGATGTCCTTGCCGCTCTCGAGCATCTTCTGGCGCTGCGCCTCCAGCTCCGCCTGAGCCGCCGGCGGTCGATGCGCGCGATGGGGTGGCGAGGACGTTCATCGCCGCTTGAGGGGTGTCTCCGGTGGCGCGGATGACGCTCCCGCTGCGCCTGCGCCGCGCTCCAGCGGTGGCTTAGCCGCACGGGTCGAAACCGCGCGACCAGCATCTTCCCAGCCTCCTTTCCCGCACCAGCCACACCGGTCATCATTACCTCAACGCTGCCGGCGGCGCGCCAGCACAGAGCCATCTTGGCGGGTCCGGTGCCACCAGCACCGGCGAGAGGCGCCGCGCACGGGGACGGTGCCGAAGTAGATGCGGTGGTTGCCGAACTCGATGATGCGGCCGTTCTTGGGGAAGACGCGCCGTTGGCGAAGCAGCCCGCGTTGTCGTTGATGAAGTCCATGGCGTAGATGCGCTGCACCAACGCGGACACCGTACGCTCGCCGGAGATCTCGAGGACGCCCGCCCGAATGTGAACTCCATCATGCGCCACTTCATGCCCCACGGTGGGCGCCAACCGTCGTCGTGGTGAACGGCAGATGCCATAGGATGGCTTAGATTGGGGCCGAATGGACGCAAGAGGATTCGGGGAGGGTTTGTGATCAGGTGGGAAGAGATTCCGGATGGTTTCCTCAAGAACTTGGCCAAGGCCGAGGTTGAAGAAGAAAGACACAAGGAAGAACTCCTCTAGATCACCATGTTCATTGATTCACACAAGTTACAGGTTCTGTCTACATACATACATGCGTGCCCGTGAAGAAGGGCTGCCCCCTCTCCTTATATAGGGGAGAGGGTGGCTTACAGCAAGAAACCCTAATGGCATCTTTGACTAGACAAACTACTTTATCAGCTACTGTACAAAGCTACTTTAATCATAGATGACACCGGGGTCTTCTTTAATCAGGGAGGCTGACGTCCTCCGGCTTCTTTCTTCGTCATCTTCTTCTTTATTGTCAGCCCTTCGTTTAAAGCTACTTTGCTTAGCTCATCTTTGTCTTCTAGCTCGAGAGGATCTTTGACCAGCTTTGCCGACAAGCCCTTCCTACCGGTGGCCCGGTACCTTTTCTATCCGTTCCGGTATCCCTCTTATGAGGATACCGGTTTAGCCTGTTCAGCCAAATGCCTATCTTAGACTCCGGCATGAACATCTAACCGGTATCCTGATGGCTCAAACCATCCGGTTTGGCATGCCTTTGGCATACCAGGGGTCATCCCCCCAACAAACGCCCAGAATAACGATTCGTTCCGGGAAGGGCATAGGGAGATAGGTGGAGTGGCATTGTGGCTGTAATAATTGTTCGTCTGTGGGGTATCTTGGGCAAACTAGATTTTGCATAAACCAGGAAGCTCGGGAAGCTGCGGGAAGCTACACTCCGATCGCTTCTCGCAACTACACAGTGAGGGACGGTGGCTGATAAATTAAGCCCACCCCATTTTTTGAGTTCTTTTGGGCTTAGGCTTAATTTTGTAGTTAAGCCCTCTAATAAGCTGAAAAGAACTGGCCCTCAATCTTATCACTCAAGGAAGAGGTTTCTTCGATAGAATTTACCTTCTTACCTTGTGGAGCTCTTTCCGTGTGCCATTCAGAGTAATTAATCATCATATTATTAAGAAGCTTTGTTGCTTCACCAAGAGTGATGGACATAAAGGTACCTCCAACAGCTGAATCCAATAGGTTCCGCGAAGAAAAATTCAGTCCTGCATAAAAGGTTTGGATGATCATCCAAGTAGTCAGTCCATGGGTTGGGCAATTTTTAACCAAAGATTTCATTCTTTCCCATGCTTGTGCAACATGCTCAGTATCCAATTGTTTAAAATTCATTATGCTACTCCTCAAAGATATAATTTTAGCAGGGGGATAATATCATCAGAACTAACACCAGAAAATTGCTCTCGCATAACAAGATTCAGTAAAGCAGGTTTAATTTCAAAGAATTCCGCTGTAGTAGGTGGAGCAATAGGTGTGCATAAGAAATCATTATTATTTGTGGTTGTGAAGTCACACAACTTAGTATTCTCAGCAGTATTCATTTTAGCAACAGTAAATAAAGTAAACTAGATAAAGTAAATGCAAGTAACTAATTTTTTTGTGTTTTTGATATAGCAAACAAGATAGTAAATAAAGTAAAACTAGCAACTAATTTTTTTGTGTTTTGTTTTAGTGCAGCAAACAAAGTAGTAAATAAAATAAAGCAAGACAAAAACAAAGTAAAGAGATTGGATTGTGGAGACTCCTCTTGCAGCGTGTCTTGATCTCCGGCAACGGCGCCGTAAAAAGAGCCGCTTGCACAGTTGACGTGGCGTAGTAGCTTCCTTGTGACGTTGGGAACCCCAAGAGGAAGGTATGATGTGTACAGCAGCAAGTTTTCCTCAGTAAGAAACCAAGGTTTATCGAACCAGAGGAGTCAAGAAGCACGTTGAAGGTTGATGGCGCGAGATGTAGTGCGGCGCAACACCAGGGATTCGGCGCCAACGTGAAACCTGCACAACACAACCAAAGTACTTTGCCCCAACGAAACAGTGAGGTTGTCAATCTCACCGGCTTGCTGTTACAAAGGATTAGATGTATAGTGTGGATGATGATTGTTTGCAAAACAGAGAACAAGTATTGCGTAGATTGTATTCGATTAAAAGAATGGACCGGGTCCACAATTCACTAGAGGTGTCTCTCCCATAAGATAAATAGCATGTTGGGTGAACAAATTACAGTTGGGCAATTGACAAATAAAGAGAGCATGACAATGCACATACATGATATGATGAATATTGTGAGATTCAATTGGGCATTACGACAAAGTACATAGACCGCTATCCAGCATGCATCTATGCCTAAAAAGTCCACTTTCAGTTATCATCCGAACCCCTTCCGGTATTAAGTTGCAAGCAATAGACAATTGCATTAAGTATGGTGCGTAAAGTAATCAATAACTATATCCTCGGACATAGCATCAATGTTTTATCCCTAGTGACAACAGCACATCCACAACCTTAGAACTTTCTGTCACTCCCACATTTAATGGAGGCATGAACCCACTATCGAGCATAAATACTCCTCTTGGAGTTACTAGCAAAAACTTGGCCGAGCCTCTACTAACAATGGAGAGCATGCAAGATCATAAACAACACATAGGTAATAGATTGATAATCAACATAACATAGTATTCTCTATCCATCGGATCCCAACAAACACAACATATAGCATTATATAGATGATCTTGATCATGTTAGGCAACTCACAAGATCCGACAATGAAGCACATGAGGAGAAGACAACCATCTAGCTACTGCTATGGACCCATAGTCCAGGGGTGAACTACTCACTCATCAATCCGGAGGCGACCATGGCGGTGTAGAGTCCTCCGGGATTTGAATCCCCTCTCCGGCAGGGTGCCGGAGGCGATCTCCCGAATCCCCGAGATGGGATTGGGGCGGCGGCTCTGGAAGGTTTTCCGTATCGTGGCCTCGGCACGGGGTTTCGCGACGGAGGCTTTAAATAGGCGGAAGGGCAACGCGGGGGGCCACACGAGGGCCCCACACGCCAGGGCCGCGCGGCCAAGGGCTGGGCCGCGTCGCCCTGTTGTGGCGGTGCCTCATGGCCCCACTTCCTTTCCCCCTTGGTCTTCTGGAAGCTTCGTGCAAAAATAGGACCCTGGGCTTTGATTTCGTCCAATTCGAGAATATTTCCTTACTAGGATTTCGGAAACCAAAAACAGCAGAAAACAACAACTGGCTCTTCGGCATCTCGTTAATAGGTTAGTGCCGGAAAATGCATAATAATGACATATAATGTGTATAAAACATGTGAGTATCATCATAAAAATAGCATGGAACATAAGAAATTATAGATACGTTTGAGACGTATCATCATCCTCCTCTCTTGACCCTTGAAAACTTTCTCCACACGAAACTCGAAACAAACTCATTAGAGGGTTAGTGCATAATAAAAAATTCAAATGTTCAGAGGTGACACAATCATTCTTAACACTTCTGGACATTGCACAAAGCTTCTGAAAGTTAATGGAACAAAGAAATCCATCCAACATAGCAAAAGAGGCAATGCGAAATAAAACGCAGAATCTGTCAAAACAGAACAGTACGTAATGACGAATTTTTCTGGGGCACCATACTTGCTCAGATGAAAATGCTCAAATTGAATGAAAGTTGCATACATATCTGAGGATCAAGCACGTAAATTGGCATATTTTTCTGAGTTACCTACAGACGGGGCGACTCAAATTCGTGACAGTAAGAAATCTGTTACTGCGCAGCAATCCAAATCTAGTATCAACTCTACTATCAAAGACTTTACTTGGCACAACAATACAACAAAATTAAGATAAGTAGAGGTTGCTACAGTAGTAACAACTTCCAAGACACAAATATAAAACAAAGTACTGTAGTAAAATAAACACATGGGTTATCTTCCAAGAAGTTCTTTCTTTATAGCCATTAAGATGGGCTCAGCAGTTTTAATGATGCACTCGCAAGAAATAGTATTTGAAGAAAAAGAGAGCATCAGGAGGCAAATTCAAAACAATTTTAAGCCTAACATGCTTCCTATGAAAAGGAATCTTGTAAATAAACAAGTTCATGAAGCATAATGCAACAAGCATAGAAAGATTAGACAAGCGCAGCTTCAAGATTTTCAGCAAAAAGAGAGGTGTTTTAGTAACATGAAAATTTCTACAACCATATTTTCCTCTCTCATAATAATATCCAGTAGCATCATGAACAAACTCAACAATATAACTATCACATAAAGCATTCTTATCATGAGTCTCATGCATAAAATTATTACTCTCCACATAAGCATAATCAATTTTATTAGTTATAGTGGGAGCAAATTCAACAAAGTAGCTATCATTATTATTCTCATCAAGTGTAGGAGGCATAGTATAATCATAATAAAATTTACTCTCCATAGTAGGTGGCACCAAAAGACCACTATCGTTATAATCATCATAAATAGGAGGCAAAGTATCATCAAAGAAATTTTCTCCTCAATGCTTGGGGGACTAAAAATATCATGCTCATCAAAGCCAACTTCCCCAAGCTTAGAATTTTCCATATCATTAGCAATAATGGTGTTCAAAGTATTCATACTAATATGTTCCATGGGTTTTTTAATTTTCGCATCAAACCATCCATGTCTTAACTCAGGAAATAGTTTTAAAAGCTCACTGTTGCTTTCCATTATGCCTTACTAGTGTAAAACAAGAAACAAAAATATGCAATTGCAGGATCTAAAGGAAATATCTTCGAGCACTTACAACGGCAACAGAAAATAACTTAGTTACCTGGGACCGGAGGGAGTGCCTTTACCTTTCCTCCCGCAACGGCGCCGAAAAGTGCTTGATGCCCAGGACTGCGCTTGGTTGACGAGGAGGAAATCTCTGTGTGTAGCTTTTTCCCAACGCGCCGAAAAAGTGCTTGATGTCTACGCGCGCTTCTATTCCTGTAGACAGTGTTGGACCTCCAAGAGCAGAGGTTTGTAGAACAGCAACAAGTTTCCCTTAAGTGGATCACCCAAGGTTTATCGAACTCAGGGAGGAAGAGGTCAAAGATATCCCTCTCATGCAACCCTGCAATCACGATACAAGAAGTCTCTTGTGTCCCCAACACACCTAATACACTTGTCGGATGTATAGGTGCACTAGTTCGAAGAGATAGTGAAATACAAGTGGTATGAATGAATATGAGCAGTAGTAACGGCACCAGAAAAGTGCTTGCTGGCGTGCAGTTGATGGTGGTAATATTGCAGGAAGTACAGATGCAGTAGAACAGTAAACAAGCGATGATTGCAGTATTTGGAAACAAGGCCTAGGGATCATACTTTCACTAGTGGACACTCTCAACATTGATCACATGATAAAACCACTCTACACTCTATTGTTGGATGATGAACACCACTAATTGTGTAGGGCTACAAGAGCACCTCAATGCCAGAGTTAACAAGCTCCACAACATTCGATATTCATATTTAAATAACCTTAGAGTGCATGCTAGATCAACACAATTATACCAAGTACTAACATAGCATGCACACTGTCACCATCACACTATGAAAGGAGGAATAGATCACATCAAAACCATCATAGTAATAGTTAACTTCATAATCTACAAGAGATCACAATCATAAACTAAGCCAAGTACTACATGATTGATACGTCTCCGACGTATCGATAATTTCTTATGTTCCATGCCACATTATTGATGATATCTACATGTTTTATGCATACTTTATGTCATATTTATGCGTTTTCCGAACTAACCTATTGACGAGATGCCGAAGGGCCAGTTCCTGTTTTTGGTTTCAGAAATCCTAGTAAGGAAATATTCTCGAATTGGACGAAATCAACGCCCAGTCTTAAAACTCCACGAAGCTTCCACCCGAGAGTCGCAGGGGGCCACAGGGCCCAGATGACAGGTGGCGCGGCCGGGCTGGCCGCGCCCCCTATTGTGTCATCGCCTGTCGCCCCTCCGACTCCTTCTTCGCCTATATAAAGGTCCCTGACCTAAAACATCGATACGAAAGCCACGACGAGAAACCTTCCGTAGCCGCCGCCATCGCGAAGCCAAGATCTGGGGACAGGAGTCTCTGTTCCGGCACGCCGCCGGGACGGGGAAGTGCCCCCGGAAGGCTCCTCCATCGACATCACCGCCATCTTCATCACCGCAGCTGTCTCCCATGACGAGGGAGTAGTTCTCCATCGAGGCTAAGGGCTGTACCGATAGCTATGTGGTTCATCTCTCTCCCTATGTACTTTAATACAATAATCTCATGAGCTGCCTTACATGATTGAGATTCATATGATGATGCTTGTAATCTAGATGTCATTATGCTAGTCAAGTGGGTTTTACTTATGTGATCTCCGGAGACTCCTTGTCCCACGTGTGTAAAGGTGACAGTGTGTGCACCGTGTGGGTCTCTTAGGCTATATTTCATAGAATACTTATTCACTGTTATGAATGGCATAATGAAGTGCTTATTTATATCTCTTTATGATTGCAATGTGTTTTGTATCACAATTTATCTATGTGCTACTCTAGTGATGTTATTAAAGTAGTCTATTCCTCCTGCACGGTGTAATGGTGACAGTGTGTGCATCGTGTAGTACTTGGCGTAGGCTATGATTGTGATCTCTTGTAGATTATGAAGTTAACTATTGCTATGATAGTATTGATGTGATCTATGCCTCCTTTCGTAGCGTGAAGGTGACAGTGTGCATGCTATGTTAGTACTTGGTTTGGTTGTGTTGATCTGTCGTGCACTCTAAGGTTATTTAAATATGAACATCGAATATTGTGGAGCTTGTTAACTCCGGCATTGAGGGTTCGTGTAATCCTACACAGTTAGTGGTGTTCATCATCCAACAAGAGGGTGTAGAGTCTAGCATCTATCTATTTATTTATGTGATCAATGTTGAGAGTGTCCACTAGTGAAAGTATAATCCCTAGGCCTTGTTCCTAAATACTGCTATCGCTGCTTGTTTACTGTTCTACTGCATTTGTACTGTCCGCAATATTACCACCATCCATCACACGCCAGTCCTGGACAGCAAAGCACTTTTCTGGTGCTGTTGCTACTGCTCATACTTATTCATACCACCTGTATTTCACTATCTCTTCGCCGAACTAGTGCACCTATTAGGTGTGTTGGGGACACAAGAGACTTCTTGCTTTGTGGTTGCAGGGTTGCTTGAGAGGGATATCTTTGACCTCTTCCTCCCTGAGTTCGATAAAACTTGGGTGATCCACTTAAGGGAAACTTGCTGCTGTTCTACAAACCTCTGCTCTTGGAGGCCCAACACTGTCTACAGGAAAAGAAGCGTGAGTAGACATCAATGATGCACACACTGTCACCATTACATCATGAAGGAGGAATAGAGTACTTTAATAACTTCACTAGAGTAGCACATAGATTAATAGTGATACAAAACTCATCATATGAATCTCAATCATGTAAGACAACTCATGAGATCATTGTATTGAAGTACATGGGAGAGAGATTAACCACATAGCTACCGGTACAACCCTTAGCCTCGATGGAGAACTACTCCCTCATGGGAGACATCAGCGTGATGGAGATGGCGGTGATGTCGATGGAGATGCCTTCCGGGGGCACTTCCCCGTCCCGCGGCGTGCCGGAACAGAGACTCCTGTCCCCCAGATCTTGGCTTCGCGATGGCGGCAGCTCTGGAAGGTTTCTCGTACCGTGGCTTATTCGTCGAAGATTTAGGTCAGGGACCTTTAAATAGGCGAAGAGGCGGAGTCGGAGGGGTTACGGAGCCGCCACACAATAGGGGGCGCGCCCCCCCCCGCGCCGGCCACCTGTGTGGGCCCCCTGTGGCTCTCCTCTGGTGGCTCTGTGTTCTGAAGCTTCGCGGAATTATAAGATGTCGGGCGTTGATTTCGTCCAATTCCGAGAATATTTCCTTACTAGGATTTCTGAAACCAAAAACAGCAGAAAACAGGGCACTTCGGCATCTCGTCAATAGGTTAGTTCCGGAAAATGCATAATAATGACATAAAGTGTGAACAAAACATGTAAGTAATGTCATAAAACAAGCATGGAACATAAGAAATTATCGATACGTTGGAGACGTATCAATGGGCAAAACAGTGTATACCATGAGCAGACCTGGAATCTTCCATCACTAAAGTTTTCAATCCATTCAAATGCCCCTGCATGTTGCTTGCTCCATCAAAGCCTTGGCCACGGAGTCGAGAAGGGCTAAGGTTATGTTCTTCAAGCACATGATAAATAGCATGTTGAAGGGCAAGAGATGTTGTTTGAGTAACATGAGAAAGTCCAATAATACGCTCCACCGAAAAACCCCTTTTGTCAACATATCTTATAGGAAGAGCCATTTGTTCCTTGTGAGACACATCACGAGATTCATCAACTAATATAGCGAAGTACTCATCTCCTAGATCTTCGGTGATTGCTTTAACTGTTTCTTTAGCACAAGCTTCCACAATATCTTTCTGGATGGTAGGAGAAACCAAAGTTAAATTCTTAGGAGCATTCTTCAAAGCAACAACAGCCACATCTGGACAACGTGCAACATACCACTCATAAAAAGTAAGGAAATTCCCCTTTCTCAGAGAAAACTCACTTTCATCATGACCTCGAAATGGCAAGCCGAGACTAAGGAGCAACCTCGCAATATCTATTGATGCAATTAGCCTGGTTTGGTACTCTATCTTAGCTTTCTTTGTTTGCTTTCGTACAACAGCTGCAATGGATTGGCTCTGGTTCATTAGATCGTCACATCTCTTCATGTTTTGGTTATGAGAACTCGAAGGACCACCAACATGAGTATCTAGTCTCTTAAGGTTATTCCAACCTTTTCAGCCCTTGGTTGAAAATACATCTCCACCACCATGGCCTAGACTTTCACTCTGAAACAAGTAGCAGCATAGACAAAATGCCGCATCTTCCTCTATACTATACTCTAGCCAAGGCTTGTATGTGTTGAACCAATCTTCATTAAAACGGCGCATAATCCTGCTGAAATCTGTTTGACGAAAATCGTGGCCTCGAGGTTGGAATGGGCCTCTCTGTAGGTAAGTTCTTCGCACATCATCACGAACTTTGGCTGTCTTGAATTGGGAAATAGGCTTTCGTTTTGCAGGATCTGCTGGAAGTTTGGATAAATCAACGGCTTCATTTTCTCTGGTTGAGAGTGGCCTTGCATTGCTATTAAGTAACACCCTTTCCAAAGCAGCTCTAGCATCAACAGGAGTTTGCACCTCATTTTCAGCTGATCTCTGTGAAGTTGCAGCAATTGAATCTGATTGCCACTTCTTCACGAATTTGTCCATTTGCAGAACTTAAGACCTGACAATAAAATGCTATTTCTATAAGAAAAATGATGCAAATAATTCTTCAAGAAAGAACAATCTCTAGTTTTAAAGTAGAAGATCTGAAGATGACAATTAAGAATGCACTTTACATTGCTGTTACATACATTTTCAGATGTTAAATCCCTCATTGACAGTCCAAACAATTTCAGATCAAACAAACTATAGTTTTTTAGACATCACATCAGTACTGCATTACATAGAACGAAATTGCAGATTTAAAAGTAGCCTAATAATCTGAAAATTAGAAGCAAAAAAATGCAGAACTTGTATACAAATAAAAGGGGAGAGGGACCTCTGCCTGGGCGCCTGGATTACTAGATGGATGAAGACTCGTAGTCTTCACTCTTCAACAGGAAAACACTAATCTCGAACTAGTGACCGGCTGATCGCCAAAGCCGAAGGAGGGCCGTGCCTGACCGACGATTGCCGCCGAGGTCCGCCTGATTGCCTGAACGCTTTCGCTTGAGGTGGTCGTCGACGCTCGGCGGCCCAACCCTCAGGCCGCAATGATCGCCAAGACGGCAAGAGTAAGACGACAATTTCGGCAGATTTAGCGATATAGTAGAACGGAAAAGAGTTGGGGATTACAGGAAGGTGATACGGGAGCGGAGAAGTCTAGGCGTACATCGTGGGATCCGGAAGTTAGCGCTGATTCCGTTGCTTCCTTGTTCTATCTGGCCAAAAATTGTTACGCATAGCACATGACATGTGGGCCGGTGTGGTTAATTTCTGGATTACATGCATTCTTCCGTGAAGTACTCATAGGTGGGGTTAATTAACTTGCCAAATACCGGTGCTGTCGTTTGACAACACAGCCAGAACGTGGCTCCGCCACTGGCGAGACCAGCTAGGATGAGAACCGTTCTCTTCTCGCGGTCCAGCTAGGCTGTTACACCCATTGGTATTTTTTTCTTTTTTATGATAAAGTACAGGATTATTTCTAGATTTCCACAACTCTATCCTTGTTTTTTTCCATATCAAAACACTATTAATATTTAATTTATGAGCTTAGCTGATATTTCTAGACCAGGTACAAATGTATTCATGCAAATGCTACACGGTTGTCGATGCTCACAACATGAAAGACATGTTGCCAGACTTTGAAAGAACAAACAGACAAGCAATGCCAATGGTTCAGGCAAACTCATTGTAGGCAACTAATATTAGTGCTCTAGAATATTTAACTCGGTACGGTTGTAATTGATCCTTCTATTTACTTGCAAATAAATTGGCCAATCATTCCAGAAATCTCTGTCTAGATATTTGTTAGACTGCATGTTTTAGATCACTCTAGCAAGATACACAAGGATACCAAAACACTCACGAACTCGAGGACATGTCCAAAGTACACGCAAATGGCATAAATTAATCCGGGTGGACATGTGAATAACTTTTACATATTCTATGTCAAAAGCGATCAATTCAATCATAGGGTACGAAGAGCTCCTGCCTAAAAGAAAAAAAAACAAGTATTCTAACATATGGTCTCTAATTTGTAAAGCATGTATTCCCCACAAGATTTGTATACTGTATAAGTACAATATTCTATCTTAAGGATCTACATGCATTGTATTGTTGTAAAAAGAAGCAAGATGTCCAGAGATGAATGAGTAAAAATGTTTACTATAAATGACGAAGATAAGGACAAATGATTAATTATGGATGCATCGTTACATGTACGCATTCACTTGCACTACACCATGGACCAAACCTAAGTGGACCTCTACTTCTGAGAAAATTCACCTAACATATCAATGTAACTTACATTGAAGGGTTTTCTCTCGTAGTTTGGCCTGCCTGCTATAACCCTGCTGGCAAATGTCTTTGCCGACAGGCGACATGTATGTGACTGGCTGGTTAAGTTGTCCAATAGGGACGACCCTGTTCTGGAAAGTATCGATGATGGATCCTTAGGAGCAATCGACATCAGTATGTCCATGTGTTGGGATATAGTGGGCTAAATAGCTATGCACTTCTATTATGTATGGGGTGCTAGTTGAGGCTGTCAACGTTGGAGTACCCCACTGCGGGTTTAAAAGTGTGGAATTTCACCCCTGTAACTCTCGGGTGGCTTACTTTCATGTGTGGCACCATGATTTTAATTTTGTTAATTACTTTAACCACTAGTTTTTCAGAAAAGCATTTCTATCTTACAACTCATATGATTGTTTATAATCGGTTTGCTGAGTATGACTCGTCGTACTCACCCAAGTCTCTTATTTTTTTAGTCGCAATGGACACTACCGTAAGAACGCATAGAAGATATCGTCATCTGAAGATTAGGCTGGTCCAGCGGGTGGAAAGTGATTAGAGAATTTAGTTGTAATTCTTGTGTAGTTGTTAATAAAGTTGTAAAATGTTGTATATGAGCTTTTCGAAATCCACTGTTCTAGTCAACCCTGCATTTTAGCCTTGCGGTGTATAAGTCTTTCGTTGTATAGACGCGCAACGGCTGTCTCGTTCAGGACCGGTCTCGAGGCGTGACAACTTAGGCATGCAACTCTCGGTTTGACGCATACGGAGAGGGGATTTCCAATTCCAAGAGGACAAGGCTGCGGGAAAATCGCCAACTTGAAATAGAAAATTCATCACCACCGCGGGGCGCACCTTTCTTGTTAAATCTATGATTACCTTCCAAGCCATCTACCACTTGACACCTCTCATATTCCCTCTTAGCACCATCAAGTACATCAACAAGATAGAGAGTGCTTGGCTTATAAAGCACAATTCATAGGAGCAACATCTACTAACATGAAACGTATGGTTTGTAAGGTTTGGACACCCCGATGATAAAAATCTTCGATTGGCTTGCAATTCAAATAAAAGTGTGGACGGCTGACCGGCTATCAATGCATGGTTGGTCTAATTGCGGAGTTTGCCCCCTTTGCAAGAGAGCACCAAAAACCATCACTCACTTACTTGTCAATTGCCGATACACCACACGCCTTTGTGGCATCATCAAGGATTGGATCAGATTACATACTACTGTTGTCCAACAATGGATGGGCCTCTCTATTGAGAGTTGGTGGTTCAAGGTGCCGGGTGACTGATACGTCCAATTTGCATCACTATTTTACATCATAAATTGCTGCTATTCATTGATATATTTCATATTTGGGGATAATACTTATGTTATTTCATCTATTTTGCATGATTCACGACTATTGGAGGATCGCGCACCGAGTCGGGATTCTGCTGGAAAAAGCGCCACGAATGCAATATTTCGGAAGATCAACATTGAAAAATTATATGAAAAATCCTATTTTTCCAGAAGACGAAGGGAGCCAGAAAGGGGAGCCGAGGGGACCCGAGGTGGGCCCACCATAGGCCGGCGCGGCCCAAGGCCTGGCCGCCGCCCCGTGAGGAGGGGGCCCACAGCCCCCTCTCACCTCTTTTTCTTCACGAACGTCTTCGTCCCGAAAACCTAAGCTCGAGGGGATAGGTCGCGAAGAGACACAGCCGCCTCTGCGAGGCGGAGAACACCAGAGAGAAAAGAGCTCTCCGGCAGGCTGAGATCCGGGGAAATTCCCTCCCGGAGGAAATCGACGCCATCGTCACCGCCATCGAGTTGGACATCATCTCCATCGCCATCATCATCATCTTCATCATCATCACCGCCATCTCCACCGCTGCACATCGTCACCGCTGTAGCAATTTGGGTTTGATCTTGATTGTTTGATAGGGGAAACTCTCCTGTGTTGATTTCTACTTGTTATTGATGCTATTGAGTGAAACCGTTGAACCAAGGTTTATGTTCAGATTGTTATTCATCATCATATCACCTCTGATCATGTTCCATATGATGTCTCGTGAGTAGTTCGTTTAGTTCTTGAGGACATGGGTGAAGTCTAAATGTTAGTAGTGAAGTATGGTTGAGTAATATTCAATGTTATGATATTTAAGTTGTGGTGTTATTCTTCTAGTGGTGTCGTGTGAACGTCGACTACACGACACTTCACCTTTATGGGCCTATGGGAATGCATCTTGTACTGCTTGCAATTGCGGGGTTGCCGGAGTGACAGAAACGAGCCCCGTTGGTATATCGATGCAGGAGGGATAGCATGATCTCGTAGTTTAAGACTGTGGTTAGATTTATCTTAATTACTTTCTTGTAGTTGCGGATGCTTGCAAGGGGTATAATCACAAGTATGTATTAGTCCTAGGAAGGGCGGTACATTAGCATAGGTTCACCCACACAACACTTATCAAAACAATGAAGATTAATTAGCCGTATGTAGCGAAAGCACTAGACTAAAATCCCGTGTGTCCTCAGGAACGTTTGGTTATTATAAGTAAACAAACCGGTTTGTCCTTTGTGCTAAAAAGGATTGGGCCACTCGCTGCAATTGTTACTCTCGCACTTTACTTACTCGTACTTTATTCATCTCTGTTACATCAAAACCCCCTGAATACTTGTCTGTGAGCATTTACAGTGAATCCTTCATCAAACTGCTTGTCAACACCTTCTGCTCCTCGTTGGGATCGACATTCTTACTTATCAAAGATACTACGATACACCTCCTATACTTGTGGGTCATCAAGACTATTTTCTGGCGCCGTTGCCGGGGAGTGAAGCGCTATTGGTAAGTGGAATTGGTAAGGGAAATTTCTACTGTTTGTGCTGATTTTATTTCTGCCTGCTGCTATAATTCATTATGGAGAGATCTTCTCTTGAGTTTTTATTTGGAAAATCTACTACTACTGCAAAGGTAGTGGATGAAGCGCCAGGTGAGGAAGAGATACCATATAAAATACCTATGAAAATTATTGAACGTGTAGTGGATAACCGTTATACAGGGGATGGAACTGTCCACCCTGGAGATCATTTACTGTTTTACATGAATTATGCGGTTTATTCAAGTGTGCATTGCTATGGATGAAGTGAGGAAGAAACTATTCTCTATATCGCTGTCTGGTAAAGCGGCGCATTGGTATAAATTATTGGATAATGGGGATTCTCTTGAATGGAATGATATTGTGCCCCGGTTTTATTCTAAGTTCTATCCTCCAAGTGAAATTCACAAGATCGGAACCGCATATATAATTTTTGGCCTCATGATGGAGAGAGTATTGCCCAAGCGTGGGGAGATTGAAGTCTTTAATGCTCAAATGCCCCATTCATGAGCTTCATGGTAATGTTATTATTGATAATTTCTATGCAAGACTTTCTTTTGAAGACAAGACCTTGGGATACTTCTTGTTCTGGATCATTTACGCGCAACAAAGAAGAGTTTAAAAGGGACCTTCTTAATCGGATCCAGGAAAATACCGAAGGATGGGAGAACGACAAAGATAGAGAATCGGTATAAATTATGATTACAAATGCATTGAAGCTTTTATGGATACTGATAAATTTCGTAATATGAGTGCTACTTATGGTCTTGATTTTTTGCAAATATTTATAAAGCTTTTGCCTCTCATTATGAATTGCCTAAGAAGAATTTTGATAAGTATCATGAACCGTATAAAGATAAAATTGATTCATCTATAAATAAATGTGTTGTAGTTGAAACTGTTGATCATGTTATTCCTGAAGCTTATAGTGAATAAACTCCTTTCCCTGCTAAAATGAAGGAGTACTCTGTTATAAATAGTGTGGTTCATAAAAGTGAAAAGAAACCTATAGAACCTGAAGAACAAATAAAAGTTGAACCTGCTGTTGCAATAGTTAAAGATCTTGTGACTGAAAATGTGGAGGATGGTCATATTATTTTCTGTGAAGATGCTTCTAATATTGTTTCACATCCTAATAAGTCTAAGAAAGCTAGTGTTCCTATGCTATCTGTTAGAATTGGAGATCATTGTTATTATGGTTTATGTGATATTGGTGCAAGCATTAGTGCTATTCCTTATGAGCTTTACACGGAGATTATGCACGAAATTGGTTCTTGTGAACTTGAAGATATTGATGTGGTTATTTGGCTGGCTAATAGAGAAACAATCTCTCCAATTGGTATTGTTCGAGATGTGGAAGTTCTATGCGGTAAGATTAAATATCCTGCTGACTTTTTGGTACTTGGTTCTGCTGCTAGTAAATATTGTCCTATCATTTTTGGTAGACCTTTTCTAAATACTTGTGGAGCTATTATAGATTGCAAGAAAGAGAAATTTTTGACTAAATTTGCTGGTGAATCTTATGAGTTTAACTTCTCTAAATTTACCAAAACTCCTTATAAAGCTGATTTGCCTAATAACGATTTTAGAGTTGAACAGTGTGCATCTATTGCTCTTGCTCCTAATAATCCTTTGCAGCAACATTTGGAGAATAGTGAGAGTGAAATTTTTAGGGAAGAAAGAAATGAGCTTGATGAAATTTTCCTTCGTCAACCTATTCTTAAGCATGATTTACCGGTGGAAGATCTGGGTACAACACCGCCACCAAAGGAAGATCCTGTCTTTGATTTAAAACCATTACCTGATAATCTTAAATATGCTCATATTGATGATAAGAAAATATATCCTGTTATTATTAGTTCTAAGCTTACAGAGTTTGAAGAAGAAAGGTTATTGGAAATATTGAAGAAACACCGAAGTGCTATTGGCTACACTCTTGATGACTTGAAGGGGATTTCTCCCTCTATTTGCCAACACGCCATTAATATGGAAGATGATGCAAAGCCTGTTGTTGAACATCAGCGTCGTCTAATTCCTAAGATGAAGGATGTGGTAAGAAATGAGGTATTAAGACTTCTTGAAGCTGGTATTATATATCCTATTGCCGATAGTAGATGGGTTAGTCCTGTGCATTGTGTTCCTAAGAAAGGAGGAATGACTGTTGTGCCTAATGATAATGATGAGCTCATACCTCAAAGAGTAGTTGTAGGGTATAGAATGTGCATTGATTATCGTAAAGTTAATAAAGTTACTAAGAAAGATCATTACCCTTTGCCTTTTATTGATCAAATGTTAGAAAGGTTATCCAAAAATACTCATTTTTGCTTTCTTGATGGTTATTCTGGGTTTTCACAAATTGCTGTTAAAACTAAGGATCAAGAGAAAACCACTTTCACTTGTCCCTATGAAACTTATGCTTATGAAGGAGATATGCCCTAGAGGCAATAATAAAGTGGTTATTATTTATATCTTTATGTTTATGATAAATGTTTATATATCATGCTAGAATTGTATTAACTGAAACATTAGTACATGTGTGATATGTAGACAAACAAGAAGTCCCTAGTATGCCTCTTAAACTAGCTTGTTGATTAATGGATGATTAGTTTCATAATCATGAACATTGGATGTTATTAATAACAAGGTTATGTCATTGTGTGAATGATGTAATGGACACACCCAATTAAGCGTAGCATAAGATCTCGTCATTAAGTTATTTGCTATAAGCTTTCGATACATAGTTACCTAGTCCTTATGACCATGAGATCATACAAATCACTTATACCGGAAAGGTACTTTGATTACACCAAACACCACCGTAAATGGGTGGCTATAAAGGTGGGATTAAGTATCCGGAAAGTATGAGTTGAGGCATATGGATCAACAGGGATTTGTCCATCCCGATGACGGATAGATATACTCCGGGCCCTCTCGGTGGAATGTCGTCTAATGTCTTGCAAGCATATGAATGAGTTCATAAGAGACCACATACCACGGTACGAGTAAAGAGTACTTGTCAGGAGACGAGGTTGAACAAGGTATAGAGTGATACCGAAGATCAAACCTCGGACAAGTAAAATATCGCGAGACAAAGGGAATTGGTAATGTATGTGAATGGTTCATTCGATCACTAAAGTCATCGTTGAATATGTGGGAGCCATTATGGATCTCCAGATCCCGCTATTGGTTATTGGTCGGAGTGAGTACTCAACCATGTCCGCATAGTTCTCGAACCGTAGGGTGACACACTTAAAGTTGGATGTTGAAATGGTAGAACTTGAATATGGAATGGAGTTCGAATATTTGTTCGGAGTCCCGGATGTGATCCCGGACATCACGAGGAGTTCCGGAATGGTCCGGAGAATAAGATTCATAGGATGTCATTTTATGTGAATAAAATGATGCGGAAGGTTCTATGGAAGGTTCTAGAAGGTTCTAGAAAAGTCCGGAAGAAACCACCAAGGAAGGTGGAGTCCACAAGGGACTCCACCTCCATGGCCGGCCACCCTAGTGGGGGTGGAGTCCCACTCCACCATAGGGCCGGCCACCCCCCATGGGAGGTGGGAATCCCACTTTGGGTGGGAGTCCTAGTTGGGCTAGGTTTCCCCCTCCTATGGAAGGTTTTGGTTTCGGGTCTTATTCGAAGACTTGGACACCAACACTTGGGATCCACCTATATATAGAGGGCCAAGGGGAGGGGCCGGCCACACCAAAGCCACAAGCTTGGCCGCCCCCCATAGTGGCCGGCCACCCCCTCTCCCCAAACCCTAGCGCCCCGCTCCTCCACCATATCCCGCACGCTTAGCGAAGCTCCGCCGGATTTCTCCACCGCCACCGACACCACGCCGTCGTGTGCCGGATTCAAGAGGAGCTACTACTTCCGCTGCCCGCTGGACGGGAGGTGGACGTCGTCTTCATCAACAACCGAACGTGTGACCGAGTACGGAGGTGCTGCCCGTTCGTGGCGCCGAACCGATCGTGATCAAGATCTTCTACGCGCTTTGCAAGCGGCAAGTGAACGTCTACCGCAGCAACAAGAGCCTCCTCTTGTAGGCTTTGAAATCTCTTCAAGGGTGAGTCTCGACAATCCCCTCGTTGCTACCGTCTTCTAGATTGCATCTTGGCTTGGATTGCGTGTTCGCCGTAGGAAAATTTTTGTTTTCTATGCTACGTTATCCTACTGTGGTATCAGAGCCGTGTCTATGCATAGATGGTTGCACGAGTAGAACACAATGGTTTGTGGGCGTTGATGCTCTTGTTATCTTTAGTTGAGTACTTTGCATCTTTGTGGCATAGTGGGATGAAGCGGCTCGGGCTAACTTTACATGACCGCGTTCATGAGATTTGCTCCACGCTTGACATGCAACTTGTATTGCATAAGTGGCTTTGCGGGTGTCTGTCTCTCCTACTATAGTGAAGATTCAATTTACTCTTCTATTGACAACACTAGTATCACCGTTGTGGTTCATGTTCGTAGGTAGATTGGATCTTGCTCGAAAACCCTAAACCACGTAAAATATGCAAACCAAATTAGAGAACGTCTAACTTGTTTTTGCAGGGTTTGGTGATGTGATATGGCCATAATGTGATGATGAATATGTATGAGATGATCATTATTGTATTGTGGCAACCGGCAGGAGCCTTATGGTTGTCTTTAAATTTCATGTTGAGTAGTATTTCAAAGTAGTTGTAATAGTTGCTACATGGAGGACGATCATGAAGACGGCGCCATTGACCTTGGTGCTTCGCCGACAATGATGGAGATCATGCCCGTTGATGATGGAGATCATGTCCACGCTTTGGAGATCAAGATCAAAGGCGCAAAGACAAAAAGGGCCATATCATATCACATATGAACTGCATGTGATGTTAATCCTTTTATGCATCTTATTTTGCTTAGATCGCGACGGTAGCATTATAAGATGATCCCTCTCACTAAAATCTCAAGATAATAAAGTGTTCATCCTTAGTAGCACCGTTATCAAGTCTTGTCGTTTCGAAGCATCTCGTGATGATCGGGTGTGATAGATTCAATAAGTACATACAACGGGTGCAAGACAGTTTTGCACATGCGGATACTAAGGTGGCCTTGACGAGCCTAGCATGTACAGACATGGTCTCGGAACACGTGATACCGAAAGGTAGAGCATGAATCATATGATTGATATGATGAACACTTTGAGTGTTCGCCATTGAAATCACACCTTTTCTCGTGATGATCGGGTTTAGGTGCGGTAGATTTGGTTCGTGTGATCACTAAGACAATGCGAGGGATATTGTTTTGAGTGGGAGTTCACCTAGATTTTTAATTATGTTGAATTAAAATTTGAACTCAATTTGTCATAAACTTAGTCTAAACTATTGCAAATATGTTGTAGATATGGCGTCCCCAATCAATTTTAACCAGTTCCTAGAGAAAGAAAAACTTAAGAGCAACGGTAGCAACTTCACCGACTGGTTCCGTCATGTGAGGATCTTCCTCAATGGCGGAAATCTGCAATATGTGCTTGATGCACCGCTAGGTGACCCTCCACAGAAACTGAAACCGATGAAGTAAAGAGTGTTTACGCAACTCGGAAAACTCGGTACTCTCAAGTTCAGTGTGCCATCTTATGCAGTCTGGAATCCGATCTTCAAAAACGTTTTGAGCACCACGATCCTCATGAGTTGATGAAAGAGTTGAAGACTATTTTTGAAACTCATGCGGCCGTGGAATGCTATGAAGCATCGAAACATTTTTTCAGCTGTATGATGGAAGAAGGCAGCTCCATTAGTGAGCACATGCTCGTTATGACCGGGCATGCGAAGAAACTCAGTGACTTGGGAATAGTGATTCCTAACAGACTGGGGATTAATCGTGTCCTTCAATCACCGCCACCAAGTTACAAGAACTTTGTGATGAATTACAATATGCAGAACATGAACAAGGAGTTTCCTGAACTCTTTGGCATGTTAAAAGCTGCTGAGATTGAGATTAAGAAAGAGCACCAAGTGTTGATGGTCAACAAGACCACCAGTTTCAAGAAACAGGGCAAGTCTAAGGGAAAATTCAAGAAGGGTGGCAAGAAAGCTGCCACACCTCCTATGAAACCTAAGAACGGCCCTAAGCCTGATGCTGATTGCTATTACTGCAAAGAGAAGGGACACTGGAAGCGTAATTGCTCCAAGTATTTGGCGGATCTGAAGAGCGGCCTTGTCAAGAAGAAGAAAGAAGGTATATCTGATATACATGTTATAGATGTTCATTTCACTGGTTCTCGTTCTAGTACCTGGGTATTTGATACTGGTTCGGTTGCTCATATTTGTAACTCGAAACAGGAACTAAAGAATAAACGACAACTGCTGAAAGATGAAGTGACGATGCGCGTTGGAAACGGATCCAAGGTCAATGTGATCGCAGTCGGGACACTTCCTCTACATCTACCTTCGGGATTAGTTTTAAGCCTAAATAATTGTTATTATGTACCCGCGTTGAGCATGAACATTATATCAGGATCTTGTTTAATGCAAGACGGTTATTCATTCAAGTCCGAGAATAATGGTTGTTCTATCTTTATGAATAATATCTTTTATGGTCAAGCACCTGAAAAGAATGGCTTATTTCTGTTAGATCTCGATAGTAGTGATACACATATACATAACATTGATGCTAAGCGAATTAAATTGAATGATAATTCTACTTATATGTGGCACTGTCGTCTTGGTCATATTGGAGTGAAACGCATGAAGAAACTCCATACGATGGATTACTTGAATCACTTGACTTTGAGTCACTTGATAGATGCGAAGCATGTCTGATGGGAAAAATGACTAAGACTCCATTCTCGGTATGATGGAGCGAGCTACTGACTTATTGGAAATCATACATACCGATGTATGTGGACCAATGAGCGTAGCATCGCGCGGTGGTTATCATTATGTTCTAACCTTCACAGATGATCTGAGTAGATATGGGTATATCTATTTCATGAAACATAAATCCGAAACTTTCGAGAAGTTTAAGGAATTTCAAAGTGAAGTAGAAAATCAACGTAACAAGAAGATCAAATTTCTACGATCTGATCGTGGAGGTGAATATCTGAGTTATGAGTTTGGCATGCATTTAAAGAAATGCGGAATACTTTCACAATTGACACCGCCGGGAACACCACAACGAAACGGTGTGTCCGAACGTCGTAATCGAACTCTCTTAGATATGGTTCGTAGTATGATGTCTCTTACCGATTTGCCGTTATCATTTTGGAGTTATGCATTAGAGACAGCCGCATTCACTTTAAATAGAGCACCATCAAAATCCGTTGAAACGACGCCGTATGAATTATGGTTTAATAAGAAACCTAAGTTGTCGTTCCTAAAAGTTTGGGGTTGCAAAGCCTATGTAAAAAAGTTACAACCGGACAAGCTAGAACCCAAAGCGGAGAAATGCGTCTTCATAGGATACCCTAAGGAAACTATAGGGTACACTTTCTATCACAGATCCGAAGGCAAGATCTTTGTTGCTAAAAACGGAACCTTTCTTGAGAAAGAATTTCTCACTAAAGAAGTGACTGGAAGAAAAGTAGAACTCGATGAGATTGAAGAATATCTACATGTTGATCAGAGTAGCGCAGTACCGGAAAATGTTCCTGTACCGCCTACACCGGCAACAGAGGAAGCTAATGATAATGATCATGAAACTTCGAACGAGGAAACAACTGAACCTCGCAGATCGACAAGGGAACGTGCCACTCCTGATTGGTATGATCCTTGTCTAAATGTCATGATTGTGGATAACAATGATGAGGACCCTGCGACGTATGAAGAAGCGATGATGAGCCCAGATTCCAACAAATGGCAAGAAGCCATGAAATCCGAAATGGGATCCATGTATGATAACAAAGTATGGACTTTGGTAGACTTACCCGATAGCCGAAAGGCTGTCGAGAATAAATGGATCTTCAAGAGAAAAACAGATGCTGATGGTAATATTACTGTCTATAAAGCTCGACTTGTCGCAAAGGGTTTCCGACAAATTCAAGGAGTTGACTACGATGAGACTTTCTCACCGTAGCGAAGCTAAAATCTGTGAGGATTTTGTTAGCAATAGCTGCATTTTTCGATTATGAGATTTGGCAGATGGATGTCAAAACGGCGTTCCTTAATGGAGATATTGAGGAAGAGTTGTATATGGTACAACCCAAAGGTTTTGTCGATCCTAAAAATGCTGACAAAGTATGCAAACTTCAGCGTTCAATCTATGGACTGAAGCAAGCATCAAGAAGTTGGAACCGACGCTTTGATAAGGTGATCAAAGACTTCGGGTTTATACAGTGTCATGGAGAGGCCTGTATTTACAAGAAAGTGAGTGGGAGCTCTGTAGCATTCCTGATATTATATGTAGATGACATATTATTGATTGGGAATGATATAGAACTATTAAGCAGTGTAAAGGGTTATTTGAATAATAGTTTTTCAATGAAAGACCTTGGTGAAGCATCATATATATTAGGCATCAAGATTTATAGAGATAGATCAAGACGTCTAATAGGGCTATCACAGAGTACATACCTGGACAAGATTCTGAAAAAGTTTAGAATGGACGAAAGTAAGAAAGGATTCTTACCTATGTTACCAGGCAAGGTCTTGAGTAAGACTCAAGGACCGGCTACGACAGAAGAAAGAGAAAGGATGAGTCAGATCCCCTATGCCTCGGCAGTAGGCTCTATCATGTATGCCATGCTATGTACAAGACCGGATATAGCACATGCCGTTAGTTTGACTAGCAGATATCAAAGTGATCCAGGAATGGAACACTGGACAGCGGTCAAGAATATCCTGAAGTACTTGAAAAGAACTAAGGATATGTTTCTTTGTTATGGAGGTGACCAAGAGCTCGTTGTAACAAGTTACACCGATGCAAGTTGGAACACCGATCCTGATGACTCTAAGTCACAATCTGGGTACGTGTTTATATTGAATGGTGCTGCAGTAAGCTGGGCAAGCTCGAAGCAGTGCACGGTGGCGAAATCCTCAACGTAATCGGAGTACATAGCAGCTTCGAGGCTTCATCAGAAGCGGTATGGATGAAGAGGTTCATTGTAGAGCTCGGTGTGGTTCCTAGTGCATTGGACCCATTTGTCATCTACTGGGATAACATGGGTGCCATCGCCAATGCACAAGAGCCAAGGTCACACAAGAGGCTGAAGCATATCAAGCTGCGTTACCACTCGATTCGCGAGTACATCGAAGATGGAGAAGTAAAGATTTGCAAAGTACACACTGATCTGAATGTAGCAGATCCGTTGACTAAAGCTCTCCCTAGGGCAAAACATGACCAACACCAGAATGCCATGGGTGTTAGGTATATTACAATGTAATCTAGATTATTGACTCTAGTGCAAGTGGGAGACTGAAGGAGATATGCCCTAGAGGCAATAATAAAGTGGTTATTATTTATATCTTTATGTTTATGATAAATGTTTATATATCATGCTAGAATTGTATTAACCGAAACATTAGTACATGTGTGATATGTAGACAAACAAGAAGTCCCTAGTATGCCTCTTAAACTAGCTTGTTGATTAATGGATGATTAGTTTCATAATCATGAACATTGGATGTTATTAATAACAAGGTTATGTCATTGTGTGAATGATGTAATGGACACACCCAATTAAGCGTAGCATAAGATCTCGTCATTAAGTTATTTGCTATAAGCTTTCGATACATAGTTACCTAGTCCTTATGACCATGAGATCATACAAATCACTTATACCGGAAAGGTACTTTGATTACACCAAACACCACTGCGTAAATGGGTGGCTATAAAGGTGGGATTAAGTATCCGAAAGTATGAGTTGAGGCATATGGATCAACAGTGGGATTTGTCCATCCCGATGACGGATAGATATACTGGGCCCTCTCGGTGGAATGTCGTCTAATGTCTTGCAAGCATATGAATGAGTTCATAAGAGACCACATACCACGGTACGAGTAAAGAGTACTTGTCAGAGACGAGGTTGAACAAGGTATAGAGTGATACCGAAGATCAAACCTCGGACAAGTAAAATATCGCGAGACAAAGGGAATTGGTAATGTATGTGAATGGTTCATTCGATCACTAAAGTCATCGTTGAATATGTGGGAGCCATTATGGATCTCCAGATCCCGCTATTGGTTATTGGTCGGAGTGAGTACTCAACCATGTCCGCATAGTTCAACCGTAGGGTGACACACTTAAAGTTGGATGTTGAAATGGTAGAACTTGAATATGGAATGGAGTTCGAATATTTGTTGGAGTCCCGGATGTGATCCCGGACATCACGAGGAGTTCCGGAATGGTCCGGAGAATAAGATTCATATATAGGATGTCATTTTATGTGAATAAAATGATGCGGAAGGTTCTATGGAAGGTTCTAGAAGGTTCTAGAAAAGTCCGGAAGAAACCACCAAGGAAGGTGGAGTCCACAAGGGACTCCACCTCCATGGCCGGCCAGCCCTAGTGGGGGTGGAGTCCCAAGTGGACTCCACCATAGGGGCCGGCCACCCCCCACATGGGAGGTGGGAATCCCACTTTGGGGGGAGTCCTAGTTGGGCTAGGTTTCCCCCTCCTATGGAAGGTTTTGGTTTCGGGTCTTATTCGAAGACTTGGACACCAACACTTGGGATCCACCTATATATAGAGGGCCAAGGGGAGGGGGCCGGCCACACCAAAGCCACAAGCTTGGCCGCCCCCATAGTGGCCGGCCACCCCCTCCCCAAACCCTAGCGCCCCGCTCCTCCACCATATCCCGCACGCTTAGCGAAGCTCCGCCGGATTTCTCCACCGCCACCGACACCACGCCGTCGTGCTGTCGGATTCAAGAGGAGCTACTACTTCCGCTGCCCGCCGGAACGGGAGGTGGACGTCGTCTTCATCAACAACCGAACGTGTGACCGAGTACGGAGGTGTGCCCGTTCGTGGCGCCGGAACCGATCGTGATCAAGATCTTCTACGCGCTTTTGCAAGCGGCAAGTGAACGTCTACCGCAGCAACAAGAGCCTCCTCTTGTAGGCTTTGAAATCTCTTCAAGGGTGAGTCTCGACAATCCCCTCGTTGCTACCGTCTTCTAGATTGCATCTTGGCTTGGATTGCGTGTTCGCCGTAGGAAAATTTTTGTTTTCTATGCTACGTTATCCTACAGCTTATAGACGTATGCCTTTTGGTTTATGTAATGCTCCTGCTACTTTTCAAAGATGCATGTCTGCTATTTTTCATGGCTTTTGCGAGAGTATTGTAGAGGTATTCATGGATGATTTTTCTGTCTATGGGAATTCTTTTGATAATTGCTTGCGGAACCTTGATAAAGTTTTGCAGAGATGTGAAGAAACTAACCTTGTTCTTAATTGGGAGAAATGCCACTTTATGGTTAATGAAGGAATTGTATTGGGACATAAAATTTCCGAGAGAGGTATTGAAGTTGATAGAGCTAAAGTTGAAGCAATTGAGAAGATGCCCTATCCTAGGGATGTTAAAGGTATTCGTAGTGCTCTTGGTCATGCTGGGTTTTATAGGAGGTTTATTAAAGACTTCTCCAAGATTTCAAAGCCTCTTACTAATCTTCTTCAAAAAGATGTACCTTTTGTTTTTGATGATGATTGTAAGGAAGCTTTTGAAACTCTAAAGAAAGCCTTAACAACTGCTCCTATAGTTGAACCTCCTGATTGGAACTTACCATTTGAAATTATGTGTGACGCTAGTGATTTTGCTGTAGGCGCTGTTCTTGGACAGCGAGTAAATAAAAAATTGAATGTTATTCACTATGCTAGTAAAACTCTTGATGCTGCTCAAAGAAATTATGCTACTACTGAAAAAGAATTGGTAGCTGTAGTCTTTGCTTGTGATAAGTTTAGATCTTATATTGTTGATTCAAAAGTTACTATTCATACTGATCATGCTGCAATCAGATACCTTATGCAAAAGAAAGATGCTAAGCCAAGGCTTATTAGATGGGTGCTTCTGTTGCAAGAATTTGATTTACATATTGTAGATAGGAAAGGTGCTGATAATCCTGTTGCTGATAATTTGTCTAGATTGGAAAATATTGCTTATGATCCTGTTCCTGTTAATGATAGTTTTCCAAATGAACAATTGGCTGTAATAAAGGTGAGCTCGCGAGACAGTCCTTGGTATGCTGATTATGCTAACTTTATTGTTTCCAAGTACTTGCCTCCGACCTTTTCAGCTCAGCAAAGGAGGAAATTCTTTTATGACTTGAGGCATTATTTCTGGGATGACCCACACTTATATAAAGAAGGAGTGGATGGTATTCTGCGAAGATGTGTTCCCGAATATGAACAACAAGAGATATTGAGTAAATGTCATGGGAGTGCTTATGGAGGACATCACGCCGGAGATAGAACCGCGCAAAAGGTTCTACAATCAGGTTTTTATTGGCCAACTCTCTTCAAAGATGCAAGGAAGTTTATTTTATCTTGTGATGAATGCCAAAGGGTTGGTAATATCTCTAGACGCAATGAAATGCCTATGAATTATACTCTTGTTATTGAACCGTTCGATTGTTGGGGATTTGACTTCATGGGACCTTTTCCCTCTTCAGAAGGTAACACTCATATACTTGTTGCTGTTGATTATGTTACTAAATGGGTGGAAGCCATACCTACAAAAAGTGCTGATGGTGAGACCTCTTTAAGAATGCTTTTAGATATTATTTTTCCTCGATTTGGAGTTCCTAGATATATTATGACTGATGGAGGTTCTCATTTTATTCATGGTGGTTTTAGAAAAACTCTTGCTAAATATGGCATTAATCATAGAATTGCTTCCGCTTATCATCCTCAAACTAGTGGGCAAGTAGAACTATCAAATAGAGAGATTAAATCTATCTTGCAAAAGACTGTTAATAAAACTAGAAAGAATTGGGCTAGTAAATTGAAGGAAGCACTATGGGCTTATAGAACTGCTTATAAAAATCCCATGGGAATGTCACCTTATAAAATGGTTTATGGAAAAGCTTGTCATTTACCTTTAGAACTAGAGCACAAAGCTTATTGGGCTGTTAGAGAATTAAATAAAGATCCTAAACTAGCCGGTAATAAGAGGTTGCTGAAATTGAGTTCTCTAGATGAATGGAGAAGTGAAGCTTATGAAAATGCTAAACTCTTTAAAGAGAAAGTTAAAAAATGGCATGATAGAAGGATTATCAAAAGAGAATTTAATATTGGGGATAAAGTCCTATTGTATCGGTCTCGTCTCATATTCTTTGCAGGGAAATTACTCTCGAAATGGGAAGGACCATATGTTGTTGAGGAGGTGTATCGTTCAGGAGCAATAAAAATTAGCTCTCTCCAAGGCAATGCCACACAAGTGGTGAATGGACAAAGACTCAAGCATTATATCTCGGGTGATTCTTACAATGTAGATGTTGATGTTATTCGAGTGGAAACACCGGAGGCTTTCATCAAAGGACAAATTGACAATCCGCCAACTCGACTTTGAATAGGTAACAGATCGTAATAAAAAGTTCGCACTTACTTTTCAATGTTTTGCTGTTTTGGAAAATATGAAAAATTACGGATCGAAACGGAGGGAGGCGCACAGGGGCGTGCCACCATAGGCCGGCGCGGCCAGGCCTTGGCCGCGCCGCCCTATGAGCTGGCCGCCTGCCGCCTCTTTCCGACTGGTTCGACCTGGTACTTTCCTTATTACATACAAATTCATGCTATATAATCCCCCGGCCCCCGGAGGTCCGTATATCGTTTTCTTGACGTGTTTTGTTTCGAGTTGTTTCTGCCAGATTTGTTTTCAATCTAGGAGCAACATGGCCTCCAACAACAAGGGCAAGGGGCTTTCAAGAAGTGAAAAGGGTGTCATCAAAACAAGAGCAACAAACCGTTGGGAGTAAGCAAATCTTGGTGGGATCTGTTGACACTCGACGTTCTTTTTCTCATAACTTGCAGGGACCCTTACCACCTGCTCTTAGCCTCGACTCTTTCCCCGTGTTGGAAGAAGCTCTACGAACTACCGATGAGTTTTGTGATCAATACCGGGCTCTAAGAAGAGAAGTGGAGATACTCCAGGAGGAGAATTACCGACTCCGTAGAATGCTGGAATATTACTCGATTCCCGTCATAAGGTTGCCACCGCCAACTTCAGATAACAATGAATCTCTTCGAGTCTTAGTGCAGAATTGCCAAACTGAGAAACTAAAGCCGAAGGAGATCTGTAAGAAGCGCGGGAGGAATTCATCACCACCATCACCGAAGGAGTAATTCATCATCGGTATTGGCATCCCCTTAGTTTGTTCCAAGCTTGGGGGAGTGCCGCGGTATCACATCATCACTACCTTTTACTTTTTACTGTCAAGTAGTGTCATATCATGAGTAGGGAAGTTATCATATAAGATAGGTTGCAGTGTGGAAGTATCTCTCCTTTAGTTGGTTGTCTATGTATCCTTTGGTGTGAGTTATCGTTATGGAATATTAATGAGAAGTCTTATCATTTACATATTGCACATCTTATTTTAGTTTGCAATCCTTATTATATGATTGATCTTGTTATTAGTATTGGTATCACTTTGGGAGCATTGAATAAATCTATTTGGTTTTGGCAAACTTAGCATTGGTCAATAGCAACAACACTTTGAGGTTTAAGTAGAAAAGAGAAATACATGTAGTTGTTTCATTATCTTTCTTGTTAGCTCATAGCTTATTATTCTGAAGTTAAAATTGTTTGTGCTTACAAGGAAGATGCATGATTGTTTCTATCACATGTATATTTGTTTGTTTCCCTCGACTCTTATGCTTGCTAATTAACCTTGCTAGCCAAAGACCCGTACTGAGAGGGAATACTTCTCGTGCATCCAAACCTTAACCCAAAACCTATGCCATTTGTGTCCACCATAACTACCTACTACATGGTATTTCCTGCCATTCCAAGTAAATACTTCGTGTGCTACCTTTAAACAATTCAAAATTTATTACCTCTTATTTGTGTCAATGTTTTATAGCTCATGAGGAAGTATGTGGTGTTTTATCTTTCAATCTTGTTGGGCAACTTTCACCAATGGACTAGTGGCTTCATCCGCTTATCCAATAATTTTGCAAAAAGAGCTGGCAATGGGATTCCCAGTCTCAAATTAATTAACCTAAATAGACACTCCTCCATAGTATGTGATTGATGGACGGCACCCGAAGGATTCGGTTAGCCATGGCTTGAGTAAGCAAAGGTTGGGGGGAGTGTCATCATAATAAAACTAAAATAAAAAGGCACTCCTTCATGGTATGAGATTGTTGGCAGGCACCCGAGGATTTGGTTAGCCATGGTTTGTGAAAGAAAGGTTGAAAGGAGTGCCACACAAAAATTAAAATAAAATGGGAGCCGCTCTTTGAAGGTTTGTCTGGCAAGGGGGTTAGAGTACCCGCTACCAGTCGTTGACAACATCAAACACCTCTCAAAATGTTACTTTCATTCTCTTTATATGATTTCAAAACTGAAAAAGCTCTAGCACATGATTTAATCCCTGCTTCCCTCTCGAAGGGCCTGTCTTTTACTCTATGTTGAGTCGGTAAACCTATTTCCCTCCATCTTAAGCAAGCATTTGAGTTGTTGTGATCAAACCATTATATTGTGATTTGCTTCATCATGTCTTTTATTCTTCCTTGTTTAGTACAAGTTTTATCTGAATGAATATAGCTTTGCAAGTTGTCAATGATCATGAGGAGGTTATTATGATTGAGTATGCAAGTTGTGCCATATAAACTTTAACATAAGAGCGCTGCTCGATAGATAAGTATAACCTGTTAATTGTTCTTTGACCAAGAACGAAGTTTGCCATCACCAACTATGATTTCTTATGCACCTTTATTTGTGATTACCTTATACTTGTTTCAAGTTGAATTATATGAGGAAGTTGTTTACTAAAATGTCTTGTGTGAATGAATATGAAGCTTCTTGTCCGTATTTTATTTATCGACTCTTCACTCCATAAACATGTGGTCTGTTTACCGAGTTCAGTTTCGCTTGGGGACAAGCGAAGTCTAAGCTTGGGGAGTTGATACGTCCAATTTGCATCACTATTTTATATCATAATTTGCTGCTATTCATTGATATATTTCATATTTGGGGATAATACTTATGTTATTTCATCTATTTTGCATGATTCACGACTATTGGAGGATCGCGCACCGGAGTCGGATTCTGCTGGAAAAAGCGCCGTCAGAATGCAATATTTCGGAAGATCAACGGTTGACGGAAATTATATGAAAAATCCTATTTTTCCGAAGACGAAGGGGAGGGGGAGCCGAGGGGACCCGAGGTGGGCCCACTCATAGGCCGGCGCGGCCCAAGGCCTGGCCGCGCCGCCCGTGAGGAGGGGCCCACAGCCCTCTCGCCTCCTTTTCTTCGCGAACGTCTTCGTCCGAAAACCTAAGCTCGAGGATAGGTCGCGAAGAGACACAGCCGCCTCTGCGAGGCGGAGAACACCGAGAGAAAAGAGCTCTCCGTCAGGCTGAGATCCGCCGGGGAAATTCCTCCCGGAGGGGGAATCGACGCCATCGTCCGCCACCGAGTTGGACATCATCTCCATCGCCATCATCATCATCTTCATCATCATCACCGCCGTCTCCACCGCTGCACATCGTCACCGCTGTAGCAATTTGGGTTTGATCTTGATTGTTTGATAGGGGAAACTCTCCCTGTTGATTTCTACTTGTTATTGATGCTATTGAGTGAAACCGTTGAACCAAGGTTTATGCTCAGATTGTTATTCATCATCATATCACCTCTGATCATGTTCCATATGATGTCTCGTGAGTAGTTCGTTTAGTTCTTGAGGACATGGGTGAAGTCTAAATGTTAGTAGTGAAGTATGGTTGAGTAATATTCAATGTTATGATATTTAAGTTGTGGAGTTATTCTTCTAGTGTTGTCGTGTGAACGTCGACTACACGACACTTCACCTTTATGGGCCTAGGGAATGCATCTTGTACTCGTTTGCCAATTGCGGGGTTGCCGGAGTGACAGAAACCTGATTCCCCGTTGGTATATCGATGCAGGAGGGATAGCAGGATCTCAGAGTTTAAGGCTGTGGTTAGATTTATCTTAATTACTTTCTTGTAGTTGCGGATGCTTTCAAGGGGTATAATCACAAGTATGTATTAGTCCTAGGAAGGGCGGTACATTAGCATAGGTTCACCCACACAACACTTATCAAAACAATGAAGATTAATTAGCCGTATGTAGCGAAAGCACTAGACTAAAATCCCGTGTGTCCTCAGAAACTTTTGGTTATTATAAGTAAACAAACCGGCTTGTCCTTTGTGCTAAAAGGATTGGGCCACTGCTGCAATTGTTACTCTCGCACTTTACTTACTCGTACTTTATTCATCTGTTACATCAAAACCCCCTGAATACTTGTCTGAGCATTTACAGTGAATCCTTCATCGAAACCGCTTGTCAACACCTTCGCTCCTCGTTGGGATCGACATTCTTACTTATCGAAGATACTACGATACACCCCTATACTTGTGGGTCATCGGACATAGGCATCCCAATGGGCCTGCCGAAGATAGTACCCGGGTTTACTGAAGGCCCACGACTCGATGAATATGAAGATTCGGAAGCCCAAATTAGTATTAAGGAAAGCTAGAGTTGTATTATGAAACACATACTTGTAATCTTACGGGATGGGTTGGAAACCCTCCCGGACTCTGTAACCTGTGTAATACGAATCCCTCGACTCCACCTCCTATATAAAGGGGAGTCGAGGGACAAAGAGAGCAATCGATTCATGGTTTCACGCAACCCTAGTTTTCATAATCGTCGAGTACTTTTTCGGCTGAAACCTTCGAGATCTACTTGCCCTCTACTTCCAACTAAACCCTAGTCTACAATACGTAGGCATTGATAAGTTAATCCCTTGTCACCGGGTGACTCAACTATGAACCACAAAGTGTTTGCTTCTCTTACATTGCTCACCTCATGGGAAATTTGGAACGAGCATAATGCAAGAATATTTCAAAACAAGCATGTCCCTTCTTTGATCATCCTCGAGAAGATCAAGAAAGAGGCTCGGATTTGGGTAACCGCGGGAGCAAAAACTTTGAGTGATTTAGTGCCGGGAGAGTAATCCCGTTGTATTTAGCCTTTATTTTCATGTAAAATACTCTTCTTAATTAAGCGAACGAGCCAAAGCTTTTGGCCCCGTTTTAAAAGAAAAAGTTACAAAATGTTTCTAAAACAGAATCGTCATCCAAAACCATAAGTGAACAAGAGCATTCATATGAGCATCTCCAACAGTCGCTATATCCGGCGATGTATCCAAAAAGCGCCTAGTTTAGCACGCGAGAGACGCAAATTGATGCTCCAGCAGATGCTGCAATCGGCGATGTAAGATGGAGTGCGCTGCAAAAATGCTATCTCACGCACTATATTTACCGTGCCGGAAAGAGCGCGTGGCATAAATCACGCGCATGAAAAACTACCCGTTTTTACAGCTCCAAAATTTAGTGCTTCAAGGTGAATATGGCCTCACGCGTGAAACATAGATGGAGCGCCGTGCAAAATGCTTTTACAACACCCACTACAAGGATTTGGGTCTATTGCAACAAAAATAATCGTCGCAATATATGTCAAATTGTGGCAATATGTACATATTGCCACAAAACGACTTTCGTTAGCAACCGTTGCAACTACACACATGGTAATACGCTATCGCAACGAAAAATCAATGAGTAGTTAACTCGTGCTTGATGATGCTTGTACTCCCGTAGAGAAAAAGCGATGCTTATCCTAGTTTAGCAAGATAATTGAAGTTATATTGCTAGTCAAGGACTGAACCGTGGGCAACATGCATGCATGCGTCCATCACCTATGAATATTAGTCATGGCTTCAGGGTTGGCTTGGCTTGGGTTGTCCCTGTCGATCGGACCTTGCAGCCTCGCGCTCTCAGCCGAGACCCTTCCCTTCTCTTAGCCAGGGGCATCTATCCGCTGCTGGTCAAGTAGAGCATGAAAACTAGTGGATTACAAACAGTTATCTCCTCAGTCCACCCCGTTGTGCCTGCTGCCTGGTTGCCCAAGGATTGCGACTTGCCAGGACAGCGACTTCACAAGCTTCTCTCCATCGCTATCTAGAGAGTAGAGAACTGCGAATAAACTTCAACGATGCAGTACTTCTACTGCTGACTGGCTCAAGGATAGCAATGCGCACGAGCCCTAAATGTGCGGCATATTATATATGATCCGGTCAAGGAGTTGTCAAGCAAGTGACTGCGCTAAACCACTCGACAAATTTAGTTTTCCTATGTTTTAGTGCTTAGTATTTTCTTTGGCTGGAGTGGTTAGGCAAATTAGTAAAAGGAGACAATCTTTTCTGCAACAAAAGCAAGAGGAGACACTACCGGAGGATAAGAGTCTCTGCCTGTCGAGGCTGTCGAGGCCAGCGTGGACGAACGATTGACCGGACCGCGCCGCCACCGCCGGCACGTGCTTGACTATGTGATCGTCGCGGCAGATAAAAACAAGACAAGTTGACACACAAGATGACGAGAAGACAAGCATGTACGTCGCGGGTCCCGGTCCGATGGATCGAGCTCCCGCTCCCAGCCTGCTTCCGCTTCCGCCCGGCTTCCTCGATCGTCCTGGGCGCCACTGCCACACGCTTACAGCTCAGTTTTGTTTGATACCACTGTCTGGTAAAACCAATGTGCTGCAGACAGACAGAACAACAAGCTAGTGAAGTGGCTCCATTAGAATTAAGATTTAAACTCTTAAACCTCGGTTTGATTGTTTGAAAAGAAAAATATCTGCACATCGGCTGAAGAAAACAGTGCACCACACGCTAACAAACAGATCCTGGTAGGATTGTTGCACGAGAACCATGTATTATTCGAGCGTGCAAAGCTGGAACCGTCCTATTCTGCCATGAGAAACACCAGGTTTAATGTACATACAGATGTGGATAAGACGTTTCTCAACCTGGAGGCTGGAAGCATCTTCTCCTGATTTTCGAGATGTCAATAAGTTCCAACAAGAGATGTCACGCTTACATCACTAGTAGAAAAAGAGGCTTCCGTCCACCCCCATTAGTCCCGGAAATATTCGAACCGCGACTAAAGCTGCGAGGCGACCCGACTAATGATCCATCCGAGACGAGACCCTTTAGTCGCGGTTGGTAACACCAACCGGGACTAAAGGGCTATGGAGGATGCGGCCGGCGGAATTAGTCGCGGTTGGGGACACCAATACTAAAGGTACTTTAGTCGCGGTTGGTGACACCAACCGCGACTAAAGGTTTTTTTTTTTACCCCCACCCCGCACCCCCCCCCCCTTGATCGCCTTTTTTGGTTTGTAAAATACAAAAGAAAATGATAGAAAATTCAAAAAAATCGTTTTCAGATTCTTGTATGTTATGCAACCTACTATTCGGAGAAATTAAGAAATTCGAATTTTCACTTTTTTGCAAAAAAAGTTAAAAAAATGGTAAAACCGTAATAACTTTTGCATACGACGTCGGAAAAAAACGTATAATATATCAAAAAAATCCTGGGAAAAAGTTACATCTGAATTCACCATGGGCTTTGGCTTGTCGCTGCATGCTTCGCCCTCGACGTCGACCGACCTCGTCGCCTACTCGGACGCGGGCGGCTGCCCGAGCACGCGACGCTCCACCAGCGGATACCGCGTCTACCTCGGCTCGTCGCTCGTCTCTTGGTCCTCCAAGAGGCAGCCCACCGTGTCTCGCTCCAGTGCTGAGGCCGAGTACCGCGCCGTGGCTAACACTGTGGCTGAGTGCACATGGCTTCGTCTGCTTTTGTCCGAGCTCTCTTGTCCCGTTGACAAGGCTACGGTGGTCTTCTGCGACAACGTGTCGCTGTCTACCTCTCCGCCAACCCCGTTCATCATCGGCGCACCAAGCACATCGAGTTGGACATCCACTTTGTTCGTGAGCAAGTTGCCCTCGGCCGCGTTCGAGTTCTTCACGTACCGACGTCTCAGCAGTTTGCCGATATCATGACGAAGGGATTGCAATCCACGACTTTTCCTGAGTTTCGCTCCAGTCTATGTGTAGGTTCCGACCCTTCGACTGCGGGGGGTGGGGGGTGTTGAGTAACATGTTGTACTAGGTATAGGTCCCCGTGTTTGTCAGGGTTGTACCTGTAATTGTACATGTGTCCTCCTATATATACATGAGCAGCCGGCCCTATTGGTGTTGTGCAATCTCCAATAACTCTTCTACACCCCCATCTATCTATCTATTATATATTAAAAGCAAAATACGGATGTTTAAAATAGAGACACGAGGTTAATCCACATCATTAGAATTATTTTGGCTGTTAGATCTTTAATTTAATGGTCAAGATTTAAATATTTTACGTAACATGTATATTAAAAGCAAAATACGGACGTTTAAAATAGAGACACGAGGTTAATCCACATCATTAGAATTATTTTGGCTGTTAGATCTTTAATTTAATGGTCAAGATTTAAAGATTTTACGTAACATGTACCGGCACATATTTTGGAACATACCTGACATGTCATGTTTGACATGTACTCCGTACATGCACCAGAAAATCTTAAAACAGATGGCGTGCAAAATAAGGATATGTACATGTCATAAATGGAGACCGAACTTATTTGGATGCATCACCCCCTCCATCCCAAAATATAAGGCGTCTAAGGATTGGTCAAAAGTCAAATATTACAAACTTTGATCAAATATTTAGGAAAATATATTTACATCTACAATATCGAATGGACATATTAAGAAAATATACTTGATGGAGAATCTATTGATGTTGGTTTAGTATTGTAAATGTTTATATTTTTGTGTATAAACTTGGTCAAACTTAAAAAACGTTGACTTTTGACTAATCCTTAGGCGCCTTATATTTTGGGACGGAGGGAGTATGTGCCAAATACATATAAAAAAAACGTGCAATTGGTTTCACGGATTGACACGGGGCCTACTAGCCCAAAAGAAAAAAAATTGATGACTTATGTGCGCTCGGTTTGGATTGTGACTACAACCAAATTAAAAAACATAATTCCTCTGTTCATAAGAACATGTTAAAGATTTGTATATATATGTGGATATATCTATACACCAAAACGTGTCTACATATATAAAAAATTGTATAAATTGTGACATCAATCAAACTTGATCATGTAGAATCGGGCCGGATACGAATCTACATAGACACGTGCTGAAAAAAGATTTGACGGTCCGCTGTTCAGATTTCTAAACAGTTTAGATTTGTTTTTCCATAAAATACTTTTTGAGGCACCAGAATAATTTACATGCGCTTAAAAAATTATAAACCGGTAAAATTAATCTGAACGTATGAGATAAATAAAAAAATTTACACACAATATTTTTTTTTCGATAAAGGGAATATATTAATATCAAAACGATACCAATTACACCCAGCCTCTGTAACAACGCACCACCCTAATGGAACTACGGATGCACACAGCCAAAAAGAAGAAAAGAAAACTAAGAAACAAAAGTCCCGCTATAGTATCTCGGGCCTAACAACATCAGTACATCCATCGCCAAGACAACACCTGAAATACAGAATCTCCAAAACGACGCCCCCAAGAAGGGAACAGTGCGCGAACACCATCGTCGCCCGATCAACGATCTTAGGTTTTCACCCTGGAGATAGTCCCCGCTCTCAAAACAATGCCTCCAACAAGGTCATTGCCAGCACAACCAGCTAAGGCCAGACCTTGGGTTTTCACCAAAGGTAGGACTCGAACTTCACCCGTGTTGTCGCCCCCACTTTCATACCGCGTGTGAAGCCCGGAACACCAAGCAAGTCCCTCAACAACGCGGAGACTTGAACCTCCCTTAGCTAGTCCTCCCCTTCGGAATTCTCTTCTTCCGACTTTCATCATGGATCCATAGTCACTTGATGTCAACACGAAAAGAGCTTCGCGCCGCTCCTCCGAACCAATCGGTCGGATAAAAGCATGGGTGTGCACGACCGAATACCACCGATCCAACAAACTCCAGGCAAAAAGCACTGTTACATTCGCCGCGGAGCCTTCCTAACTCAACACCCGGCTAGATCACGAGTCCAGGCCTCCGGTAGGTCTTCCTCTTCACACAAGAGAGACCCTAGGACCACCGCCTTTATTCAGGTCGGACCCCCACGTCGGCGACCATCCCGGGATGGCCACTCGAACCCTCCACCGGTGACTCCGTCGCCGACTTCCAAGCATCTCCATCTCGCCGCCGGAACGCGGTGATAGATCGATAGATCCACCACCACCAACCGCAGGCCAACCCTCTCCGGCGAAGAAGAGGGCCACCTCCACCGTCTTACCCAAGGCTGCTGCCCCAGGCGACCTCGTGTCGCGGGTGAAGCCCGAGATCGCCTCCACTCACCGGCGAGAGGCGGGGGGAAATTGGCGCAGGCCATGAGCCTGGCCGCCGCCCACCACCAGCCCTTGCCGGAGTGCTGCGGAGAGCCGACGGGAGGAGGGAGGCCGCAGCGCTGGCCGCCGCCGCCCATCCCAACCGCCGAGCCGACGGGGAGAAAACGCAGCGCAGGCCGCCGGCCCGGCGCCGCGCCATGGCGCCATCCGCCGCGTCGACGAAAGGCCCCGCCGCCGCCACGCCCCGAGGGTCTTTGCCCCGGCGGCGCTAGAGGCGGCGGCGGCGTTTAGGGCTGGGGAGTTACGGGAGGGCTGGGGAGTCGGGAGGGCTGGGGAGTTGCTTTGATAACTTTAATTTTATATGTACAAAAGTAAATTGATAGCACGTAAACTTAGATGGATACACACGTTCTTTAGGAATAAGAGTACATGACATACCCGGAAGATCGGTTTTTTGCCAAATTTTGATTCCTAAAACAATTGAACCGGTTCCCGGGTCATGTACGAGAATGGACCTACCCGGCTACACGTAATTTAAAAAATACCATGTAAAGAGATATCGATGTTCAAAAATATATTTCCTAAGATATTTTGCGTTATCCAAAAGTTGGAGACTTCTTGCCACTATACCCAAATGACCTTAACGGATCAATTTCTATAGGTGAGTCTCGAACCGGACCGAAACATTCTAATTTGCCGATGAAGAGTTCTATCTTGAAGTGGTTTCTAAATTTCCTAAAAATGTAACCATGGATATATAAATTAGCTATCAATATAGAGAAATATATAAGTTAAGCTCAGGTTCTTTCCTACTTCTATTTGTGTTTATTACTTTCAATTTAAGATAATATTCGTATATAAAACAATTTACCAATTGGGACTTTGAGTACGCGTTCATATTTAGATTATACCATATTTTAGAAGAGTGACATGTATTTTAAATGGGTATAGAAAATGAGTCGAAGAAAATTCCACACAGAGCAATAAAAATTCTCATTAATTAGCTATCCTACCTATCAAAAAGGGATAAGTTATTGTCTACTAATTACATCATAAACAAATTACTATACTATTCTGTTTAGAAAATCATTCCACGTTAAAGATGGTACATATAACATACTTATTTTTCACCCAAACACTACAACAATGCCCTCGCATTTGTGAGGGCCACCTTGCTAGTTTCGAAAAAAAAACTAACATGAATCGTACAATTTATTAGGTTTAGGCACCCCCGAAGATAAAAATCTTCGCTTGGCTTGCAATTCAAAATAGAGTGTGGAGGGCCAACCGGCTAACAAAGCATGGTTGGTCTAATTGCGGAGTTCGCCCCTTTGCAGGAGAGCATTGGAAACCCTCACTCAGTTACTTGTCAATTGCTGATACACCACACGCTTTTTTGGCTTCATCAAGGATTGGGTCATATTACATACTACTGATGTCCAACAATGGATGTGCCTCTCTATTGAGAGTTGGTGGTTCAAGGTGTCGGGTGACTCAACTATGAGTGTTTGCTTCTCTCACATTACTCACCTCATGGAAAATTTGGAACGAGCATAATGCAAGAGTTTTTCGAAACAAGCATGCCCCTTCTTTGATCATCCTCGATAAGATCAAGAAAGAGGCTTGCATTTGGGTAACCACATGAGCAAGAAGTTTGAGTCTTTTGATGTCGGAAGAGTAATCGTGTTGTATTTGCCTTTACTTTGATGTAAAATGTTCTTCTTAATGAATGGGTCAAAGCTTTTGGCCTTGTTTAAAAAAAGAAAGTCACAAAATGTTTCTAAAACAGAATCGTCATCCAAAACCACAAGTGAACAAGAGCAGCCAGAACGTTGCGTATGTATGCTTCTAGGAACAGAATAGGGCATTCATCTAGAAACGATGAATCAATCCCCACGGTTTGATTTTAAGGTAGTACCCCGTGGACGAAAACGACGGTCTCCATTTCCATGCCCTCTGGACAGGACTGTGTAGCCGAATTTTCCAATGCACGAAGCCTCACCATGTTGCCTGATTTGCTGCTTCATCCAACTGCATAGCGGAGACACCAAAGCTAAAGGCATAATCTGTCCGTTCTGCGCTAGTTAACTCGTACTTGATGATGCTTATACTCCCGTAGAGAAAACACGATGCTTATCCTAGTTTAGCTAGAAAATATAGTAGAAGCTATTCTGTTAGTCAAGGACTGAACCGTCGGCGGCATGCATGCATGCGTCCATCACCTCTGAATATTAGTCATGGCTTCAGGGTTGGCTTGGCTTGTGTTGTCCCTGTCGATCGGACCTTGCAGCCTCGCGCTCGCCGCCGAGACCCTTCCCTTCTCTCGTAGCCGGTCAAGTAGAGCATGAAAACTAGTGGATTACACTACTGTACGGTATATGTTTAGGGGCACTTCAAAGTGCCCCAATAGGTAGCCAAAGTGCCTCTAATTACTTTTAGGGGCACTATGAAAAGTGCCCCGGATGCTTGTGTCCCTAAATGTATTTGGGGCACTTTAAATGAAATGCCCCAAATACATTTAGGGGCAGTTTAAAAAGTGCCTCTAAAGATTTTTAGGGGCAGTTTGAAAAGTGCCTCTAAAGATTTTTAGGGGCAGTCTGAAAACTGCCTCTAAAGGTTTTTAGGGGCAGTTTAAATTTTGTCTCTAAAGGTTTTTAGGGGCAGTTTGAATTTTGCCTCTAAAAGATTTTAGGGGCAGTTTGAAAAGTGCCTCTAAATGTTTTTAGAGGCAGTTTGAATTTTGCCTCTAAAGGGTTTTAGGGGCAGTTTGAGATTTGCCTCTAAAGGTTTTCAGGGGCACTTCGAGTTTTGTCTCTAAATGTTTTTAGGGGCACTTTGAGATTTGCCTCAGAAGGTCTTTAGGGCCAGTTTCAGAAGTGCCCAAAAAAGCTTTTAGGGGCACTTTGAGATATGCCCCAAACACAATTAGAGACAACTCTAAGAATTGTCCCAAAACACAATTAGAGGCAAATCTAGGAAAATTCTTCAATATAACAATAAAGGCAGATATAAACAACAATGAATGCACATAATCCAAATACATATACATAATCCAGAATTCTATATATCAGTAGTTTACTCGAAATACAGTACATCCCAATTTATCCCAATTTTTATTGGCAAATACATGACTTGCATATCATAAGAACATATTTTACAAAACAACAAACTTGTGACTGGTCAAAACAGATTTCATAGAATAGTTTATTTACAACTTCACTTCACATAGTAGAATATTGCTCTGAGAAAAATGAGAGACCAAACAACCTGGTATTTGTTCAAGCAAGTGTCATCGTCAAGAACTGTAGATCCACAAAACAAATCAAACAACTAATATTCCCATCGAAATGCAGAGGAGCAATTATATATCGGTCATTGTATTCCCAGCAGATGAAAACATCGAGTGATTTTACAGTAATGCAATGAAATCTACCGAGACAGTTTAACCTATTACTAAAGAGCAGGTAATTATAAATCTCACACATATACAAGTAGAATTAGTAGGCACATGTACAGTCTCACAGCGTATTCTTCCTATCACGCTTTGTTGTTCAGACATTAATTTCTTTTCCCATGTTTCCCAAAGAAAGGCAAAGCACGGCCTAATTAACATGCTTCCAAAAATATAAATAATCGCAGTTGGTTGTATGTACAGGAACAACCAAAGACACACTGTCATATTTACCTCCAGAAACAACAAGCAATGCGCCAACAGAACTGCATGTAGCAAATACCTTATTTGTACCCAAGATATCAAGTCCAGCTATCACCATAACTGTAGGACGTCAAGAATAAATGTGCCAATTAATATCAAGTACTGAAGGATGATTCCAATAATAGATAATCATTTGACACAAGCTTTTATTGGTCTAATGTGTGCACAAACAATTATTCAGATTATTTAACATTTGAGGTTTATGTAGAGTGATATCTTGCACTACGAAAATGAATGTGACACTCATTAAGATGGATCTTTCGAGCCAGTGACTCAGCCGCTACTTTTAACTTTGACAGCAGAGGCTACATCTCTATCTCTACCTCTACTATATAAAAAGGAGGAACTTGTTCTGTTTCCTCCGGTCGAATGTTTCGTCCTACATATTTTCAGTGACTCCAATGAAATACTCAATTCTACTTAACACACTTATATTCATCACGTTTATTTTGGTTTACATATCTCAACAGGTATTCTTGATTTACCAGGGCTTGCATTCTGCACGGACTATACAGTGTTGGAACTTTATGAGGATGACATATCTTATCATGCGCATGGTCTAGACTTTATGGCCTGAGATCAGGTATCTATACTATTAACGTTGCCATTTATGAAATACAGGTAAATCAAGTAAGTTTGTATTATAATATGTGCGAACCGATAGTATTCTCCCTATTCATTTTTATTTTTATTTTCATGGAACTTGATGTACATCAAGCACGTTATTGGATAGAATATATAACCATGAAGGGCATATGGTTTTCCCTTTTATGACTTTTTTTGTTATTCAAATAGTTAACATTTTACATTTGTACTTATAACTAACTGAAGTAGAGTTCGTATTTATAGGAACAGTTCAGGTATATGCAGATGTCTTAGTAACATAAGTTGTGCTGCCAAATTAGCAGAGTGCTTACCAGAACTAACCTCGACTATTTGTGGCTTGTAGTGCCACTGTCACACCGTCCTTATCTCTCCTTATGTCGTTGCAGCCAGCAGGACACTGTCGCCGCAGTCAGCAGTACCATGCCATCGAACCGTTGGTCGACTCGGGCCCGTCTTCTACTGGCCTCCTGTCTGGCAAGTTCAAATATAGATAAATAACCCCTTCTTTTGTTTAAGACTTGCTTTATATCTTATAGAAGAAAAACACTATCTCAAGAATTAGAAGTCATTCTCTAACCTATTAAAATGCAAGTGTTAATTTCTGCATGACGCAGTTAACTCCCATCTACTGCATGTGCTATCTTTGTGCTGCATGTGTTAATCCTTGAATGAAGAAATCATCATCAGGTAATGTCCTTCTTACATAAACCTTTTTAGGTAAAAATTCTTCCAAACTGGAAGGAAAACTGACAGATCCGATTAGGCCACAGTTTGTAGTGCTAGGAAAATCAGAAAATAGAATTACCATCTTGATGATACTATACATAGCCTCTAACTTGTTTCTCCATGCATAGTGAAGTTTACTTAGAAAGTTAACAAAAATATAGCTCAAGCATTAATTGCACAATGCATGAAAAGAAAGAAACCGGAGTACATGTCCATCTAACCTATCAGCCTAAACATGACCCATCTGAACCAAAATCATGTAGTTATGCAACATGAAAATTAATCTAGCATGCTTGTCCCACAAGAAAAACTCCAGTACAACAAAAGCACCACATTACGTCAATTAGGTCAGAGTTCTAGAAGTGTCAGGTTGATTAATCCAACTAAAACCATATTAAGCAATAATACATGGCCTGTAAGAGAAATCGAAACCCTTGAATGGCCTCTTGCTCATTTATCTATATATGATGGATCCCATCTCAGAGCTATGATCACAAATAGCTAAAAGTTGAGGAAAGTTTTTCAAAGCTATCAGGGCAGTCCAGACAGCAAGGTGTTTATTGGCTGAGAAAATTTTAATATGCCACCTTCCACTGTTCATATATGTTTGAGAAAAATGTTAATATGCAACTAATTTATCTATTTTTGTCATACCAAAACATAAAATTCCTCTTAACTACATGCTCGGAATATATTACAGCTTGTATCTATAGTTTAAAAAAAATCTAATTACAGTAGCATGAAGCACATCTCCCTTCTTTCGGAAGTTATATACAACACAATGGTATACAGTGAGAGAATAAGGGTATCATACTAAAAGATTTATAAAATACATAGAGGGTAATTCATTCGGAAGAACATATATTTAATTTTCTTAAAGGTAACACTGACCATTTACCATAGAATTTTGCACAGGTCTTGGAGCTTCAGTAGAGAAGTATGTTGCGGCTGAATGATCTTTATACATCGAACAATCAAGCAAAAAAATCATGTGTAATCTAGTAATTCAAGTACAGACGATCTAAGAACATATTCTCTGGACAATGCAGATAAAGATCAATACGTAGGTAAACTGATGGTGAAAATTATAGTACATCAATACGTAGGTAAACTGATGGTGAAAATTACACATGATCACTTGTGAATATTGGAAGGGTGCCATCTAAAGCATAATGTGAACGTTGTGCTCTATTCAGTTCAAGAAGATAGTCCAAAATTCTATCCCCTGGCCAACCATAAAGAACAGACTAACTACTGTATGATGAAAAGATGAACTTGGCATGCTATCGCGATAAGAGGTGCTGGATTGACAATTTGTTTCCCCAACAGTATGCAAATCCGATTTACCAACATTATTTCAATAAATTGTCAACCATAATGTCGAGAAAGACAAACTGGGTACTGAACAAAGGTTGATTATCAACAAAATGATGGATCGGGATTTTACAAATTATGCTAACCAAATAGTTATTCTTTACAATATGTATTAGTGTCATACGATTTCATTCACTCGATGCAGTCGATACGATTTCATATTCCAACATCACACTTTATCCTAAACCGGGTTCTTGACTTATTTGTTGGCTCAGAATCCCTTTATGAAGAACCTCATATCCAGATGATGGAACATATCATTAATCAGAAATTTTGTCTTCTACATGTGAAAGTGTGCAACTAAGAAAGATATAACACTCACTACCGTGCAGTCCAGAAACTGTAAGTTCAATCAGCCATGAAGACAGAAAAATACAAAGTGTAGGATTTCCTAAATTCAGTACCTAATACAGAGAATTCACCATGCTCACCTCTCATTGTCTTCCTTGCTCTATAGAGTCATTGCATCAAGCACCAAAAGTGCAACCCTACAAATGCCAATCATACACACAACATCAACACATAATTGCGTCAAACTAAAGCAGCAGACGAGGAAGCTACCTTCAGGCTTCAGCGTGGTGTTCATCACCTCAGGGCACCTACTCCAGATTTGGATAAATATATTTGATCTCCCAAATATACAAATACCTAAACAAAAACAAAATCCAGAGCTTAATGCACAGTGCTGCACCATACAAATAAATTACCTCTGAAGCTAAATGAAGGCAATTTACCATCAAAGAAATAAGACATCAGTTGCTGAGATATAAAGTACAAATACCTAAGTGATAATTTTCCTAGTTAACAGTGGAAATATATTTAGACAATGACATAAACTACAAATAATTGTAGCATGCAGCACAGTCAAACAATATCACATACAGGTTGTGAGCAAATAATTCTACCGCTATCACAACTCAAACGGAACAGGGTAAAATCCCCCTACATTCATATCAGAATCGGATTCAATTTTGCGCTTACAGCACAGGGAGGTGAGCCTAAGGTGCGAAAGTAGCAACACCACAGGGTAGCCGGAGCACTAGAGGAGCCCAGGTCGACGCGGGGGTCCAGGAGGTGGTCGCAGGCGTCGGGGTAGAGGAGCAGCCGGAGGGAGTAGCCGGAGGTCGTGGCGGAGGTCGTAGACGAGGCGTGGCTGCCGGAGGGAGTAGCCGGAGGCACGGGTGCACGGACGCGGCGCCGGCAATCCAAACCCCACGGCTATAGTTGCCACAGGGACACGCGGAGGAGGTGGGGTGGCTTGGCGACGGTACGAATCCTGCGGAGGTGAGGAAGGCGGAACATCACCGGCGATCCGCGACGCGGGAGGCCGCCGACGATGGCCGGTAAGGGACGGTAGAGGGCGGAGCTAGGGTTTGTAGCGGTGTGCGCGCGGGAGCCGGAGGGTGCCGCGGTGGTGGGGGGTTGACGGAGGAGACCGTGCCCAGGCCGTGTAAGCAAGTGACGGCGGCGGATGTGTCCGGCATCGCTGGAGCGAGCAGGTGGCGGCGGCCGGCGGCGGAGCATCTCGGCGGCGAGAGGGGAATCGAAGGGACGTGAGGGGTGGAGCTATGTGCCGACCTGGTCGGCGCCGACCATGTCCCGCACACCCCTGGTCGTCTGTGGGCTTGGCCCATTATCGTTGATTTTCGTTGGTCGGTTCGGCTGTTAACTGGGCCGCAGCCCATCAGGTAACCTCTTTTTCTTTTTCGTTTTTTATTTTTTCCTTTTCCTTTCCTTTTTCTGTTTACAGTTTTGTTTTTAAAAACTACAACATTTTTAAGGCCTTTTTATATTTTAAAACTTTGTGTCTACAGATTTTAAAAATGTTCGATTTTAAATTCGTTCATAATTTGAAAATCGTCCAAAATATTAAAAATATTCAAAAAAAATTGTTCAAATTTTGAAATTTGTTCCAATTTGAAAAACGTTCAAATTTAAATTTGCTGAAATTTCAAAATTCGTACAATATTTGGAAATTCATTCAAGATTAAAATCTTGTTCCAATTTTGAAATTCGTTCAAATTTTAAAATTGTTCAAAATTAAAAATTTGTTCAAATTTCAAAATTCATTCAAATTTGGAAATTCGTTCAAGATTCAAAATTTGTTTAAATTTTCAAATTCGTTAAAATTTTATCAAACTTGAACATTTTTAAAATTTGAAAATTTTCAAAAACTATTTTTAAACTGAAAAATAAAACAAGAAAACAGAAAAGAAAAAAGAAAACAAGAAAACGGAAAAGAAAAGCAAAAGCAAAAGGAGAAAAAACATGGAAAATCGCCTAACCGGGCCGGCCCACACCACGCGCGGGGATGTGCGGCGCGGTGCAGGTGCCGACCTGGTCGGCATATAGGAAACGCCGTGAGAGAGCGCCTACGATGAAAGAGGGGTGTCGCCGTGTCGGGCCGGGTATTGACCCAACCTCGTGGGCCTACTGGGCCTGGCCAGTTTGACCTTTAACAACACTGGTGACAATAGGTAGAAACCTGGTCATTATACCAATGACACATGCATGACCACAGAGGAGTGAACAGTAAGGCAAAAGCCTGAAACCACAACATCATAGCTGTAAAATAATTAGCTGTCTTACAACCTTCAGTGTTTACTTGCAAGGTAAGTGATGCCATTTATATATTATTAAGGATATTTGGAATGTGCTAATCTTGTCAACATAGCGAGGCAAACTGTAAGACACATAATCAATCTCTGTAATCTCCATCTATTTTGTACCCCAAGCCTCGAACCAATGTTAAAAGCGACGGTTCCTTCAACGCCGCTGCAAGGTGCGGCAGTCGCTGCAGCGTGCGATGGACCGTCCGGGGCGAGCGGTGGAGGCGATCCCTATAGCGCTGCTTGAGGGACGGGCAGGCGGCTCGGGAGAAAGGGAGAGGAAAAGAGAGAATGGTTGGGCCACGTCTGCGGGGTCGGGTCTGGGGTGCGAGCGTGCCAGGCGAAGCGGTGTACATGGCCCCACATGGCGATGCGCACCGTCCAATCGCTGAGAAGCCACAGATTGCAACAACTTTACATGTTGTATATAATTACTAGACCATGATGGCGCGCGTTGTCGCGCCCGTCCATTTTAACATACTCCATGGCATAATAAGACATGCTGAAAACACATTGAGACGAAAGCTAAATATGTTTGAAAGATATAACCAGCAAACAAGTTATCTCAGGAAGTTTTCTCTGATATGTAAGGTATTGCAATGAGTTATAAATAATTACCACAAAGAGGAGAATAATAAGTTGGCACGTCTATTCCTATTTTATCTTCGTCTATATAAATGTACATGCCCATTTGTAGCTCGCCGTGGTTTATGCTTCAAAACACATATTGTATGAAAATTGTATAGCATTGATCAAGGAGCAGTTGGTAGCCTTCACTCAGTCGAAAGATGAAAATTACCTGAAACAAGACCACCGCAAGAAGTATAAGTTCATTTCAACAGAAACACCAATACAAGGATCATAAGAACGAAACTAAGTTCTAAAAGAGTAATGCTTTAAAAAATAAACGCATATGTATGCATCTCTGATCAATGATACTCATAGTAAATTCTGCGTTCAAGAGGAATCACAATAAATATTATTATACTCCAGAAATCGAAGGTACACTGCACATGAAAGCTAGATCACCAAAAAACCGATTCATATTATTGTTTGCATGTTTTTGTTTTTGTTTTTAATAGACCTTCAAGTTGCCAATTTGGAACAAGAACCAATATGTATAGTTCAATTATACACCTTTATGATCTTATCTTGAACTATTTGTCAGTTGGGCATGAAATGCAATTCACAACATTTACAGAGTAAGAGCTGTTGATAAACGTAATCTACAAGATAATTTTCATAAATATTGTCTTCTACTCATCTTTCTTAGGCTTTTTATATGTTTTCACTTCCCCGGCCTTCTCCTTGGTTCCTGATGTCATCTTAGATTAACTTCTATTCTTCTTGTAGGTCTTGCAATAGTTCCTGAAAGATGAGTAAATCATATAAGCTAAACTCATTGGCAACATAAGCAAACAAAGTCTACTTCTCTAGTTCTCTTGCACAAAATGTGTCTTGTTCTTTTATAGATGCAAAAAATCAGCCGTGAGATTACAATGCTTCTTCATCGAGCCTACAAACAATTTATTAAAATAAATCACACATACTACTGTGGACGTGGTTGATTAATACGCCCTTTTACCCTATCTATAGATATTAAAAAGGACCGAGAATAGAGAAAACTATGAACATGGTGAACAATGTGTAACAACATTTATGATTTACTCAGAACTGACAATTGACATGTCATAAAGCATCAGTTGGAAGGAAATACCATAAGTTTTGCACATCTAAACGGATGTTATTATATTGTCAACCATTAGCTAAAAACACACGGGAAATAAAAGACCAGGAAGATGCAATATTTTACCTTGCAGGACAAAGAAAATCCATACAGCCCTAGGTGAAACATTTACCATTACTTACTATCAATGCAGACTTCATTCCCCATTATAAGAAGAGAACATGCACCATGAGCATAGTTCTCACCCCTAAAGTTTGAACAGAATTGTGACCGGTAACCCCATGAGATTTTCCAACCATAACATTACTTGCCACAGGAGAGTTGACCAACATCCTACAAAAAATAAAAGACAGCTATTTCTAATAACATTACTAACCTATAAATCAAAATAGAAAATAATTATAATAAACTAATGTTAGAAATCAGAAGCATATTGAGACTCTATGATTCAGTCCAACAACTATCCCAAATTCGCATTTTACTTCAGGCACCGATCTTGTACAACACCAGCATTTCAGCCTTATGAATCTGCCATCGATCACAAGAGCACACGGCAAGGTTGACATTTTATCAAGCATCTATCCCCATCAGTAGACCCAAGATTGAATGCATATGAGTAGTCTTCTTACCATTTTACCTGTGAAGAAATGCAACTTCACCATCTGCAGGTTGTTGCTTGAGGTCGCTCTCTATCCAGGTGGATGGCATGTCAATATTCATGCCAGTACATCAAATAGACCTGGTGAAATCTACCCAAAGTTAGGAGGGGAACCATGGTGGATCAGGTATTCAGGTGTGCACGAATTTTCTTATTCTTACACGATTCTTTTTCACACGTCTTAATCATCATGAAACACAATCGAAAGCATGGGACACAGGATGAACACCCATCGAGGATCGTCGTGGCGCCTTTTCCAGATCAATTATGAATTTGATGTTTTTAACTTTGTTTGAATTTATTGTTTTTAACTTTGTTTGAATTTGTATCTGAGCACTTGCATTTGTAGTTTCCGTCTACAGAATTTGGGGCATTTGTGAAACTGCCCCAATAGGTATATAGCAATTGGGGCATTTGTGAAACTGCCCCAATAGGTGTATAGCAATTGGGGCACTTCTTGAAACTGCCCCAATAGGTGTATAGCAATTGAGGTTTTTGTGAAACTACCCCAATAGATCTATACCAATTGGGGCACTTCTTGAAACTGCCTCAATAGGTGTATACCAATTGGGGCACTTCTCCAAACTGCCCAATAGGTGTATACCAATTGGGGCACTTCTCCAAACTGCCCCAATAGGTAAGGCATTAGAGGCATTTTGACCAAAGTGCTTCTAAAGGAGGGTATTTAGGGGCACTAGCAAAGTGCCCCTAAAACTCTACCGTGTAGTAGTGTTACACAGTTACCTCAGTCCACCCCGATGTGACTGCTGCCTGGTTGCCCAAGGATTGAGACTTGCCAGGACAGCGACTTCAGAAGCTTCTCTCCATCGCTATCTAGAGAGTAGAGAACTACGAATGCAGTACTTTTACTGCTGACTGGCTCAACGATAGCAATGCGCACGAGCCCTAAATGTGCGGCATATTATATATGATCCGGTGAAGGAGTTGTCGAGCAAGTGACTGCGCTAAACCACTCGACAAATTTTGTCTTCCTATGTTTAGTGCTTAGTATTTTCTTTGGCTGGAGTGGTTAGGCAAAGTAGTAAAAGGAGACAATTTTTTCCGTGTTATATATTGTGATCCAAATTCAGATACTAAAGTGAGGCTAACTTCTGACGAGCGGAGCGAGGCCCGTCGCCGGAGGCTTGGGCCGAAGCGTAACGTAGTCAGAAGTTAGCCCATATGTCACGGATCGTTGCCACCGTCTATATATATTCCTTGTAAGCCGTCGCTAGGGTTTCATCGCATCATTATACACCCACGGCGTTTGTAAACACCACCGAAATAGTGAAGTTTTGCTGGCTGGCGCCCGTGGTTTTTCCCTTGTGTGTTGCAAGGGTTTTCCACGTTAAAATCTCGTGTTCCCTGCAGTGTTTTACTTTTCGTTCTTCGTTTATTGTTCATCTCGATTATAACATTCCGCAACAAAAGCAAGAGGAGACACTAGCGGAGGATAAGAGTCTCTGCCTGTCGAGGCTGTCGAGGCCAGCGTGGACGAACGATTGACCGGACCGCGCCGCCGCCGCCGGCACGTGCTTGACTATGTGATCGTCGCGGCAGATAAAAACAAGACAAGTTGATAGACAAGATGACGAGAAGACAAGTAGGTACGTCGCTGGTCCTGGTCCGATGGATCGAGCTCCCATTCCCGGGCTGCTTCCGCTTCCGCCCGGCTTCCTCGATCGTCCTGGGCGCCACTGCCACACGCTTACAGCATCTCTAACGGAGCCCGTATTAGTCCGAACCGAAAAAACGGAGTTCAGTTTCCCGAAAAACGATTTGAGAGCGTATTTGGGCACGGTGCAGAACAGAACTGTAAACCAAACCAAACTCGAGAAAATCAAACGACGCGGGAAAACAAGTTTCGTGATTGAAGTCGATTTCAGCCGATCACGCTGGATTCGATCATAATTCACACTAAATAGTGGCAAAATACAACCGCATTGCACCTAAATTACGTACTACGGACCTATTTAGACTAAAAATTAAGATTCCCGGCGACTTTACTGTCACCGAGCGGCGGCGGAGGGTTTTTCGACGCCGCCGGTTGCTAGGCGACGACGAGGGCCGCCAGCTCGATGGCGGCCGCGCCGGAGGCGCTCCGCAGAGCAGCGACGGTCCGTCTGCGTCGTCGTCGTCCCCGCCGGGGCAATGGCGGCGGGCTGCACCCGCCGTCAGCGAGGGGCTCCTCCGCTTCCCTAGCCGCCTCCGCCACCGCAGCCGCCTCCGCCGCCGTAGCCGCCTCCGCCGCCGTAGCCGCCTCCGCGCGCCGTCGGAGCGCGCCCGCCATTACGGCCGACCACTTACGGCCGGCCCGCTTCCATGCGCCGTCGGAGCGCGCCCGCCTGCCGCGCTCCGTCTCCGCCCGTACGCCCGGCGGACGGCGAATTGCCCTTCCGGCGCCGGATCGGCCGCCGCCCCTACCCACGGGTCTTGCCCTTGTCATTTCGGATGGCGGGGTGGGTGCGGAGGCCGAGCGCCCGGGATTGCTCGTCGGAGGCGGCGGCGGGCTACGGCGGCGGGAGGGGAGCTGCGTGAGGGGAGTAGGGTTTCCGAACCGAACTCCGCTCCGCGAACCCTTTTAATAGGGGCCGCGCGGTGAGTTTCTTGGGCCCCTGAACTTCCAGTTCGGGCCGGCCCATCTTTTCGGGCTCTGATCTGCGCGCATTTCAGCCCGAACCCGTAAATCCGCTGGAAAAGTTCGGTTCCGGCTGGATTTACGGACTCTGTTAGAGTTGCTCTTACAGCTCAGTTTGGTTTGATACCACTGTCTGGTAAAACCGATGTGCTGCAGACAGACAGAACAACAAGCTAGTGAAGTGGCTCCATTAGAATTAAGATTTAAACTCTTAAACCTCGGTTTGATTGTTTGAAAATAAAAATGTCTGCACATCGGCTGAAGGAAACAGTGCACCACACGCTAACAAACAGATCCTGGTAGGATGTTGCACGAGAACCATATATTACTAGGAGGCATTGGCGTGGCGGCACGCCGCGCCCGTGCCCTATGAACTGAATCAGCTATGGAAGGGTTGTGTATGGACTGTTCAGTATGTGAATCTAATGTGGGAGATCATATCGTGAACAACGATGTAATTTTAGCAGTAGCATATGTATGGAGGAAGTGTACTTCCTCCATTCTGATTTCCTACCGAGGGTGCAGGTGACAGCGTGAGCTCCTTGCCGAGCTGAGGCGGAGGGCGCGCCCCCTTGCCTACTGCGGATCGGCGGGTGAGCTAGCTGGAGCAGGGGCGACCATGGATTGAGATATCAGCTGTATGTGTGGTATCTTATCCCATATTGCTTTAGGCTTTAGCAGTACTGTCTATTTTTGCTATACCTACTGAGTAGATTAGATTCAGAGTTACTGTATCTAAGAACCTGAAATACGAAGGGTAGGGGGAGAGAGCAGCTTTAATACTTTGAAACATTGCCATTATTCTGCTCAGCCTGGCCAATTTACTCGCTAGCACCGGCTGGTAATTAAGAACTAAAGCAAGAATAAATCGTTTGTTTCTCCACTTCAGTGAAATTAGTCGACACCGTGTTTGGTTACTAAAAATTGATGAAGCAAAAACAAACTGTGGTAGATGCAGCATCTTTAAACTTGGCAGGTCAATTATTTACTTAGATACGTGAGTAGTCTGTTCCAATCGTATTGCTACTCAGAATCTGTAAGCTTGTTTGATTTGGCGGCTTTAGAGCATCTCCAGTCACGTCCCCCAAAGCGTCCCCCAAACCGCGCCGGATTGAGCGTTTGGGGGACGTGTTTTGGGCTTTGGGGGACGTCGCTCCCACCGCGTCCCCCAAACGCCTCCCCAAACATTTAAAATACTTTTTTTGGCTTTTTTATTTCAATTTCCACAAACTAATACATAATTTGGAACGTGGTTTACACGAAACATAATTGGGAACGTGGTTTTCCACAAACTAATACATAGTTTGAACCGTCGTGGACACAAATATAAAATTTTGCAAAGAAACTAAACCTAACTAGGACGTGCATCGAAGGTTTCCTGTGTTGGCAAGAAAGAACACTCGAGGGCACACCCAAATACCTAAACTGGAAAATCCAGCGGGAGGATGGTGCCCTTGTTGGTTCTACCGATGAGGCGAACAGCAGAAACCTCCGTGCACGTATTCGCTGCGAAGAAACAACACTCATTCGTCGTCCTCCTCGTCGGTGCTGTCATCGTGGGAGTCCCTGTCGACGTGGTAGTCCCGGAGGCAGCGCCTCGTCGAAGACCTTGACGCTCATGTCCCTTGCCGAAGTAGGAGAACACGAGGATGAAGCCGGCTTCGAGGCTGTGTGGCGCGCGAACTTCTCCCGGCCGATGTTGAGGTACATCTTGCCGCGCGTCGTAGATCGCCTTGACGATCCACCGGCGTAGCCGCACGAATGCTCCCGCGGATGCATCGTGCGCGGGCGTACGCCGCCGACGTACTCGGCGAAGGAGTCCGGCAGCCTCTCGATGCCGCGCGGGTCGCCCTTGAGGACGTGGACGAACTCGAACAGGACGTCCGGCTCCACGTCCATCTCCGACGATGAAGACGACGGCGTGGGAGGCGACGGCGAGCGTTCAGCTATGCCGCGGCCACGACCACGACCACGACCACGGCCGCGGCCGCGAGGTCGGCCTCCGCCTCTACCATAGCGTCGAGTCTTGTTGAGAGATGGTGGCGGCTAGGGTTTGGGAGAGAGACGCTAGGGTTTGTGTGTGAGAGGGACGATGAGAGGCGCCTTTTATAGGCCGGAGGGAGGCGGAGGAGCGGTGGCGCTCATTAACGCCGCACGCAGAGCTAGGCGCGACGGACGCGTCGCCGCGCCCTCTCGCGGAACGCACCGTCGCTGCGCGCCAATAACTTCCGTCGCGAGGTAGGCGACTGTTAGGTTTAAATTAATTATGCCGCGACGGTCGGCCCCGCCACTCCCGCTCGTTTGTGTCCGGCGTCCCGGAGCGTCCCCGTGACGGGACGGGCTCGGGCGCCGGACACGATGGGCGCGCGGACAAAAAGGGCTTTGGGGGACGCTAACGCATTTTCTGTCCGGCGCGCCCCAAATCCCTTTGGGGGACGGTTTGGGGGACGCGACTGGAGATACTCTTAGATCCTGTAGGTTGGCTGAAACGTGAGAAGTCACAACCATGAGGTGCAGATTTATTGAACTGAACCCTAGCACCAACGTGCCATGCTATGTGCTGTCAACAACAATGAATAATCCACATAAAAAGCAACAACCACAAAAGCAAACCTTTTATATATCTGTGTATCGCGGATACGCATGATACTGCACAACATGAAACAAACAGTAGGAAGTAGTTGACAGGTCGTTGAATGGAAATGTACATGAAATAAAAGAGTTGCTGCATAATTTTCCACTGCATAGAAACATACAGCTACAGAATGCAAGTGCTGGCCGAGTGCATTAACCGCATTTTAAGTCTTGCACTCCTGTACATTTCAAACCAAGTAACCGTCAACATGAGCTGCCTTTTCTTTAAGACGGATTACTGAATATGACCCTGAACCTGCCTTTGAACAAAGTAACCGTCAACATGAATTTTAACTTATATGGTAGCCTGTGCATTTTAACAGAAACAACAAAGGCAAGTAGATTCTAAGAGGTCACCCATGATAAACTACCCCATATATCTTGAAAACATACATGCCATTTCAAACATTACCGCTTTTGTGAAAATGAACACCGAGAGATAGAAGCAAATTTAGAATTATACTCAAGAATTGATTCAACACCACTAACAAAGCTAAGTAGACCAGCCAAAGGAGAAGGTCAATCCGGATAAATAGGAAGAGTCTTCCACATACTTCGGTGCACTCATAACTTTTACTTGTCAAGTAATATAGTGATGGTAATTCAGTGGCAGAATGCCTGACTGTTTTAATGACACAAAAAATTATTCTCCAATATCCCTAAAAAAAGCATCCATAAATGAAATATTTTAACCCCAATTTTAATGTGGGATCTTGGGAATTTAAGCAGCTGCGAAAGATGAGGTGGGAGAAGAAAAGGTTTTAACCATTATGTGGTGATTTAAATAAAAATTAAACAATAGAACCGTCCAAATCAAAATAGTATGCATATACCAAGTTTGTAGATTCACATGTCACATAATAAGTATGACATGATATAAGAAAAGAAATAGACCACTCACATCGGCGTTAGGAAAACTGCAGTCAGGCCCAGAAGTAGAACAATAATCCTCCAGGCTTGAGTTCACCAAGGCATGCGGCGAGAAAGCCAAAAGGTCTAATTCTTTTGCTCTGCACAGAAGGGCATGAGCCATACACGCTGAATTCCTGGCAGCAATAGAAGTAGGAAGACAGTAACCTGCAATTTCCCACCAAAAATAAAGGTAATCAAATAACCTGGTTTGATGGGAAGAAAGGTGAGAAGATATTCATATGTCCGCACACTACATGCATGAAGAAAAAATACATCTAACAGGGTACTAACAATAATTCTGCATATTATATCCAGCCAAACCTTAAGGGTCTCAATGAGCTATTCAAATCCATCACCACCAGAGTGTATTCCTAAAAAAATGGTTGAGCAAAGTACCTCCCGTTAGCGCAGAGCACAGGCAACAGGGGATTGAGCCGCTTCCTTTCATGTACAATAAGGCTAAGTCTATGTGCTGCTACATATATAGAATCTGTATTACATGTCACAGCCAAAAATAGGGTCTGAATGCACTACGCCTTCATATAATTCATGTGGTCTTTTGCACACGAATCACTACTTTAAAAATACTGGCTGCATCAAAGCAAAATTTATACATGTTTGCTTTTATTCCTAGGACGAATTAGATTATAACAATTGCAAAGAAATTTTGAGAAAGATAATTAAGTAGTCGTTACCAAATCTATTATATACTAAAAGCATAATACGGAGTTCTGAAATAGAGACACCGTGTTAATCCACATCATCAGAATTATTTTAGCGTTTAGATCTATAATTTTAATGGACAAGATTTAAACATTTTACGTAATACGTGCAAGTATATATTTTGGGGACATACACATATCATGTTTGACACGTACCTACCAGTTTGAAAAGAAAAACTCACATAATCTTAATTAGAAGATTGTGCGTATCAAATATAAAAGGAGATGGTCACATAACACAAGACGTGGATAAAGCCGATCAATAGCTTTAATGTTCTGCCATACTAAGACTGCCATACGTCCGTTTTGGAAAAGTTGCATTTAGGTATCATGCATATAAATCTATATAAATCTGAAGTATACATTTTTAAATACGTATAAAATATAAAGTACCATAAAATATAAAGTATACATTTTTAAATACGTACTTTCTCCATTCTCAAATAAATGAAGAGATTTATTTAGATTTGGATGTATCACACTTAGCTTCTAGATACATATAAATCTATATAAATTAATTTAAAATCAAGGAAATACATATTTTGCTATAGTGATCTACTTCATACGTATATAAAACTCTCTACCGTCATGAGCAAGCAGGAACAATTTGTACATATATGCAGCAAAAGCTAGACACCAGTACATCTTTTGGTAGTCCGTTGCTTTATCTAAAGCACATCATCTAATCTCCGATGTGATTAAAGTTTCTCTTCTCACTTATTGTGTACAACACATGAAGACCTAATAAATTGAACTTTTTGAGGACCTTTGTATTTCACTATCGTTGTACCTCGCAAAATACTTGGGTCACAATTTAATTTGTAACCGTAAAAAAATGTGGGTAAATACTAACCAAATTTAAAACATAAATAGTATGGTTAAACTAAGAATCTCACATAAAAAGATATTAAGCCATAGAGTGATGTTTAGTTAGACACACATTGCATCTTAATTGATAAATTTTGAGAAGCGGATGGATTACAACTTTTGAGAGCAAAAGAAGGTGTCGATATTGACAGGAGAATTGTCATAATGACGTTCGGCGCGCATCAAATTTCAAGTTAATACTAGACTAAGGTAATATTTTTAGTAGGATACTTGAATTTTTTAAAAAAATGTGAGGATGTACACACAATGAAATCAGTATCTCTTAATTAAGGTAGGGACACATCCATGTTATATATTATACAAAAGTACACGTGAACGAGAATGTAGAACATGCGGAATGAATAGGAGTGGGTTAAAGAGAACAAGTAGATAAACACGTGACTACTTAATATAAATTTTATTATACATACTTACTTAATATGACTGCTTACATAAGTTACTACCTTCATGGATATCTTCTTTCTTTTCATGACAAGGCTAATTATTTTCCTACAAACTAAAGATGATTCCCCCGTAAGCGATATTTTATTAGCATAATGTTCATTGTGACATAGAACTTTTGGAGTTCTTTTAGCACAATACAAGTTTCTATGCAACCATAAAATCTTTTAGACACTTTCAGATGATGTCCTCGAATTTGCGAGGGCCACTGTGCTAGTTGTAGGAAAAACAACTTATAAATATTTTGACATGATTTCTTTGGTGAAAAAACCAAATGATCAGAATATCATGCTTTCAAAGTAATCTAGATGAGTACTGAACCGCGTAAAGAAAAAGCTAGGAACTAAGAAGAGCGAGCAAGATGGCCCATGTAACTGCATGCCGCCGACATGGAGCTCATACCCGGCGAGACACCATAGTAATAGACATATTTGAATCAATGCTAAAATAAACAACCACCTTATGGCGCCTAGTCTCTAAATAGCCCAAAAAATGAAACCGCAGATGTAACCAAAAGGCTATATTTATAATGTCCATGGATTCTGATAACTCACCATTTGTACATGGACAAAGTACGTAGGATCCCTATATAAAAATAGACCCCAAGAACAATTCAGAGAATGTCTGTCTCATCCATCTCAACGGCTGCAGGGTACACTCGTATGTGACAAATCAAACCTAGAGATGAGTAGTTCCAATAAAAGTAGAGTAAAAGAGCAACCAACAAAATCTGAACCTTAGCACCTGTGGTACACAAACATGTTCAAGGTAGTAAGGCTGGTCTTGTACATGTGTCATATACCGACATATCCATTTATTAAGCCTGGTGATTGAGAAAACACGGCCACAGTACAGAACTGTGCGGCCATGACCTTGTCCAGCAGCACGCCGCCGGTCACCCAGCAATCTAAGAAGATGTCGCCCCGGGCCAGGTTGAAGAAGATGAGAAAAAAATTCGTACCTAAATGCAGAGTTGCGGACAAATCGATGATCTCGAGCAGCTGAGCGCGAGCAGCCATGTTCTTGATGTAGAAGCCACAGAAGATCTGGAGGACGGACATATCGGTACCACCTGGGCGCGGCACGGCCATCAGAGGGGTGAATGACCACCATCAGAAGGGTCGATCTCCACATCCTCCATACCGTACGGCGGCAACCTCGAGCGAGGAGCGAGTGAGTTATAGGGAGATGGATAGGAAGAGAAACCAGAAAGATTTTTGTCCGCCGAACATCCATTGCACACATCTAGTATTTGGCATAAGAGAAAATATAGAAAAAAAAGAAGGCACACATGGAAGAGGAAAGGCAGATGTATACTAACCTGCACGCGAGGCACACGATGGCCCTTGCTACACCGCTCCTTGCGCATGATGTGCTGGCGTCCGTGGCGCTTCACGGCCTCTCCCGTCGACGCCCTCTGTTTGGCTGATTTGGCTCCCTCCGACGACGCGAAGCGACCTCACGGACGCTGCCGCTCATCGGCCCATGGCAGTGGCGGCAACGGCCGTCCCAGCGAAGCCATAGAGAAGATCGGCTCAGGGGAGTACCACAGTGATCGATCTGTTAGTTCGCGAACGACGGGAATGATGGGTGAGGAGGGCAGCGCTCCCTGCAGCAGCGATGGGGATTTTTTTTGTTGAGCTCGAGCCATGGGGGACTGGTGGTGAGGAATAGGCTCGGCAGATGGGGACTGCTTGTCTGCTTGTTTTATTCGGTGGTGCGCCACTTTGACCGCCCACGAAACCGATATCTCGCCACGTATTACGCTTTGTTGCGTCATGTTCTAATCTGATTTTTTATATCTTTTCTCATAATTCTTTCTGCCTATCGCGCGCCTTCTAGATGAATCGGTGAAAACACGCAGCGCTGATAAGAGGAGAAACCGGCTGCTAACCGGTAACTTGGGCGAGAGAAAAAAAAAGAGACCGGAACCAAATGATCGACTGATTCAATTCACCGTGAAAAAAGGAACTAACGTGTCGCAAGTAGGTTGGAGAAAAATACGCCATGAACAGTACCTAAAATAATCTGGGTGCCTAAACTTGTTTAACCTTTATATAGGGTACAATTCGAGCGTGCAAAGCTTGAACCGTCCTATTCTGCCATGAGAAACACCAGGTTTAATGTACAGACAGATGTGGATAAGACGTTTCTCAACCTGGAGGCTGGAAGCATCTTCTCCTGATTTTCGAGATGTCAATAAGTTCCAACAAGAGATGTCACGGTTACATCTTGATGTTCTATTTGCTCGCAAAGTCATTTCATAAAAAAATAGTTATGTTTTTTCTCATATGTAAAAAATATATAATTCGGTGCTACAAAAACTCGATTTTTCGTGAAAACGACGCGTACGTATAATACCGATATATACGCATGGATTTTGTTTTTTGTTTTTTGACATATTTTTTTCCCTGGTGGGAGCTTGGCAAGAAGGGGAGTGCTCCGGTGTCCCCCCCTTGGCTCCATGTTTCTAAAAAGTTGGAGCTGCTCTAGTTTTTCCTTTTTGATATGTGGAGTTGCTCCAACTTTTGATTAAAAAATGTAGAGTTGGTTTCATGAAACAGAAAAAGTTAGAGTTACTCCAGTTTTTCGTACAAATGCATGAAGTTGGATCCGTGAAATATAAAAACGTAGAACACGCCTCGTCATGTCTGGAACGCACTACGTGATCGCGTAAATCTGTAGCTAGAAGTCCGTCTCGTCTGTGGCGAAGTATTTCCTAGTGGTGGAGTTGGCCTAGCCACGTCTATGACGGCGACGCTGTCGTGACATTTCCAAACACCAGGGTAATTAGAAATCTTGAACCAGTTTTCAGATCTATATTTGGATACTAGTAAAATTATGAATCCATTACGCTAAAGAGAATAGACGGATTTGAAAAATTAACTGCAAGTTGTTTTAGCTTTTGGTACACAAACATAAAAAACACGAAACGGCCTTAATTTACATCCGACTGCTAGTGATAAATGACCGAAACTTTACGCACGCGTTATCTATCTCCTCCCTCCTCCCGCTCTCGTCCCTCCTCCCGTGCAGAATCTTTTTCGAGTTGACTTCACCGCAACATGATTTACATTTGTCGCCACAGGATCATGGCCTCCGGTGAACGAGTCAACGTACCTTCCGTTGGAGTCGAACTTCTCTGATTCGTTGTCACCGCTACGCAAATCGAGTTGTAGATCGCTGCCGCCATGAGCTTGTTGTCGCCGCCACTACGTCTCACGCTGCCTAACCCAGGACAAAGTTGGTTGAGGCGGCCACAACAAGTTTTTAGCGGCGACAAGAAGCGACAACTCGATTTGCATGGCAGCAAGAACGAATCGGACAAGTTTGACTCTGGCTAAAGGTACGTTGATTCGTTTGCCGAAGGCCAGTGGCGGCATGCGTGAATCACGCAATAGTGAAGTCAAATCGGGGGAGAGTCTAGGCAAGGAGGGGTAGAAAGTAAGACTTACGTCACGTTTTAGTCACTTGCTGGTGGCAGTGAGACGTAAATAAACAGTCGCTCCATGTTTTCCTGTTTCACGGAATCAATTCTATGATTTTGTATCAAAAGTGGAGCAACTCCATAGATAAAAAAACTGGAGCAACTCCAATTTTTCAGATGTATGGAGCCCGGGGGGGGGGGAGCGTTGCATCGCCATAATCTTATATGTGTAACCAGCGCCGATGGGAATGCGATTACATTATCTATCCATTGGTTGTGTCCTCAGAGTTGGACTCCTCATCATCATCGCCAGTGCCATAAGGTATTGGTAGGATTCAAGGTATCGTCGATGGTAAAGACCCTGACGGTCGGCCTGGGCCTACCGCCTACCCTTGACCCAATGGTCTTCATCATGGCTGTTGTCGGTCGTGGTGGCGTCCCTAGGGGTAGGCCTATACAAATCTATCGAGGTAGATAAATTGTCAAACGCTAACTCCGTTTCTGAAAAACACCTATATTGAGAACCAACCAGTGGTTGGATGGTTAGGAGGGCAGTGGCACCCCCAGCTCAAATCCCAGATTTGACACTTTGGTGTCTCATAAAAAAGGTGGAATATTCTTCAGTGGGAGGCGACGTTCCCGTCGACAGCGAGACGCTTGTGGTGACTTCGTCAATCTCAAGACCTGCCGGATCAGTTCTTCAACGCAGTCTCTTGGAGGTGCTCATAGGGGTAGGGTGTGCGTGTGTGCGTTCATAGGGAGTGTGTGCGCGTATGTATGAGCGTCTTTGATTGTACTGTGTTTCGCAAAAAAAAAGAAAAACACCTATATTTCATTTTCTACCTCAAACTATTTAAAATTCAACAAAATCTCTAGAAAAACTAGTTATAGATTAATTGCCTAGTTTAGCACGGAGTATTTTTTTACAAAATAACATTATCGGGTTGTTTTATGTATTCTTGGATTGCCGACACGGTGTCCTCCTTTATTCATCGTTAATGCCATAAGATCAATGTTTTAAATAGCTGGCTATAGGTTATAGCCACGACCTCCTAAAACCGCTATAGCCCGGCTATAGCCTGACTATAGCCGGCTATTTAAAGACTTTGACACCTTTTAGCGAGCTAATGCAGTTTTTTTCTCGATAGCGAGCTAATGCAGTTAGCCGCACCATGCGGAAAAAGCTATAGGGGCTATAACCCAGCTATATCCGGCTATTTTAAACTATGCATAGGATACATCATACATGCCTCAACATTTGCACGATATTATTTTGCATAAATCAAAACGCCAAATATGGTGGGGCAGAAATGCATGTGGATATAATGCGACTGCTCCACTTAATCTCCTCGTCATCGCGGAGGCTAATCGAAGCAGCTCAACAAAACTAACAAAAAAATAAAACCATGTCTAAGAGGAACTCACTAGTAGAAAAAAGGACCTTTAGTCCCGGTTCACAACGGGCGGGTCGAGACTAGTCCCGGACTTCCGGTTGCTTACGAACCGGGACTAAAGGTCCATCCACGTGGTTCTGGGCGAAAATGTCTGCAGGTGAATTTTTTAAATTTATTTTTTCTATTTTTTTACTCCATTTTTTTTGATTTTTTTGGGAATATTATTTCAGTTATTTGCATAGTTTAGTCTCTATCTCTAACTACACTTATCTCCAGTCAAATTGCTTACTCGTGGTCAAACTTTCCGCTCGGTCACCCATCCCCCACTACTCTAGCACTAGCACGCTTAACTTCCGAGTTCCATTCCGTCCCGCATCCAAGTGCTTCGTGCGCATGTATATGATACTAGTATCATATCAATCCTATTAACATGTTGGTCGATATCACATTTATTTTTTATTTGAATTTAAAACAATTCTTTTAATAAACAAAAGTAATGACGTAATAATAATCTTGAATAAATAAATAAACATTAACTTTTTAATTTGTATTATTTTTAATTTTTACAATTGTTTTTTGCCAAAACTAAAACCTAAAAATTTGAAAATCCAAAAATTCTGCTGGTGAACCGAGACTAATGGGTTGGGATGGAAGGCGTTTTTTCTACTAGTGACTAGAGACTTTTTTAATATAGTAGAAGCGGGACTTGGCGTGACAATTCTAAAATTCGTTTCTAACAGAAATTGAACTCCGGTTAAGCCCACGTCATCAGCTCAACAAAACTAACAACAGCGATGTAATACGTAGATCTAAACTTTGATTCCTACCGACGCCTGACCGTTCTCTGCACGTGCGACCGTTGACGGAACATCCTACCACAAGAGATCCTCGGACGACCGGTGCCTAGATTCTCGGAGAAACTAGCCATATCGCAGGAAGACGAATCAATCCCCACAGGTTGGTTTCAAGGCAGTACGCTACACCGTGTCTGGATGATAACGGTGGTCTACATTTCCAAGCCCTTTGGACATGATCGTGTAGCAGAATTTTCCAATGCATGAAGCCTCGCCATGTTAGCTTATTTGCTGCATATATAGCTGAGACCAAAGTTAAAGGGCACGCGCGCGCATAATCTGTCCGGTCTATGGTAATTAAACTCGTACTGCTTGCGTAGGTGTTTATCCGAGTTTAGCAAGGAAATTCAAGTTGTACTGCGAGCTAGTCAAGGACTGAAGTGTCACCTGCATGGATGCGTCCATCACCTCTGAAAATTAGTCCTGGCTAGCTTCAGGGTTGGCTTGGCTTGGGTTGTCCCTGTCGATCGGACCTTCCAACCTCGCGTTCGCCGCCCGACGACGATGAGACTGTTCTGTTCTAGAGGTCCAGCTAGGCGGTTATAGCCAGCCAGCAAGATAGCCGCGGGCGTGATGTGACGCGCGCGCGCATCGATCGCTGCAAGTAGAGTAGGAAAACTAGTGGATTACAGACGGCTACCTCAGTCCACCCCGCTGTTCCTGCCTACCTGCCCGCGGATTGCGACTTCAGAAGCTTCTCTCTCCGTTGCTAGCTTGACTTGATGCGCTGCCGATCTTGCCAGTATATCGACCGAACAGCCGACTGGTTGAGTATATGCATAGCAATGCGCACGAGTCCTAAATGATCCGGTCAAGGAGTTGTCGAGCGAGGGAGTGAGTGCGCTAAACCACTCAGTGGTTAATATGTTGGATTAGTTTGCGAAGCAGACATTCTTTTGGAAAAAAATGAGTAAAAGGAGCCATCAGTGGAGGATAAGCTGCTCTGCCTGCCCACGCTGTCGAGGCCAGCCTGCGTGGACGAACGATTGGCCGGACCTCTCGCCACCGCCGGCACGTGCTTGACTAGTCCGATGGCACGCGCGCTCCACCAGCGTCGCCGTGGATAAAAACAAGACCGACAAGATGACGAGAAGCCCAGCACGTCGGATCGGGTTCCCAGGCTGCTTCCGCTTCCGCCCGGCTTCCTCCATCGTCTCCCCCCATTCAGCAAAATACCTATATTTTATTTTTGAAAGAAGTCTATATAACCCCCACAAGTTTAATAAAAGGGACGCAGCACCCCCTCAAGTTTAAAGTGGCACACTTAACCCCCTCATCTTTCCAAAACCAGGTAAATGACCCCCTCACACCATTGTTAGCTGTTTTGCAGACTGGTTTTATGACGTGGACCGTGGTTTTGTTGACCCTGACCATATAACCCCACGTTGGTTTGCTTCTTCTCGCAAGGACGATTGATTAATGGTGGCGGGCAGCTCAGCATCATCCTCGCGCAATTCTTTGTGATCACCCAGCTCGCACTAACCGGCAATGATCAACATCTGTTGTCTCGCTGTCGTCGCCTCCGACATGATGACGACACTTCTCATTGCTCAGGGAGGAGTAACTATCTGTCAGTATGCGCTCCTTCACCTCCTCATTGCTCTCAGCAGCATGGTCTGGCCCGATAGCGAGGCCGACGGCACTGCTATCTTTGGACCCGATCCCGATAACATCATAACAAGCTCGTCGAGCACCTTCCGACGAATAGGACCCTGCAAGGATGGCTCGATCTAGTCCGGCGAGACCCGCGTTTAGAAACAACTAACTTGCACTAGAAGAGCCTTTGAAGCCTGTCCCTTCGAACCAGGATCCAATGGATTGGTCCCGTGTTTCTGCTTAGCAGGCGTGCGTGTCTGTCCGTAGCCTTTGGACCCGGTTTGTATTACAAATCGGGAAAGTGCAGTGAGAGTCGTGTCGTGTAACCTTTAGTCCCGGTTGTAATACAAACCGGGTCCAAAGGCCCCCCTCTGGCTATATAACCTTGCCCCTGCCCAAGTGTGAGCCACACTTGGCCATTTTTTCACTATCTTCACAAGAGGGTGTATTGCTTTCTCTCTTCTTCACATGCACAAGAGGTGTTCGATGAAATGCTTAAAAGGATTTGCCACTTGAGTTTACACAAATCAAGCCACACTTAACTTGCTTTTTTCTTCTTCATCGAGGTTAACAACTTTATCCTTTTCATCTGCAATTGATAAAATGCATGTGTATATATACATCGTGATGTTCTGTAATGGTTTTGATCAGCTTAATTATATCATGCAGATGAATCGGCAATGGATGTACATTGACCGACGGTTTGACGAGTTCACTACGGGCCTGGATAATTTTATGGCCGTGGCGGAGGCAAACAAACATGGTGGCTTCATGTATTGTCCATGTGTGGACTGCAAGAATACCGTAAATTACGCTCACTCGAGTCTCATTCACAGCCACCTTCTGCGATCCGGTTTCATATTGTTGGACCAAGCACGGAGAAAGAGGGGTTATGATGGAAGACAATGACGAAGAGGAAGAGGATGATGACGGTTATCCCAATTTCCCTGAATACGATGATACTGCCGAAGGCAATGAAGACAATGAAGTAGAAGATCAAGAGGCACCAGATGAGCCTGCTGATGATGATCTTGGTCGGGCCATTGCCGATGCAAGGAGAGAATGTGAAACTGAAAAGGAAAGGTTGGCCTTCGACAAGATGATAGAAGATCACAACAAATTGTTATACCCAACTTGCGAAGATGGCCATAAAAAGCTAGGCAGCACACTGGAATTGTTGCAATGGAAGGCAGAGAACGGTGTCACTGACTCAGGATTTGGAAAATTGCTGACAATAATTAAGAGGAAGCTTCCAAGGGGTAACGAATTGCCCGCCAGTACGTACGAAGCGAAGAAGATTGTCTGCCCTCTAGGATTAGATGTGCAAAAGATACATGCATGCATTAATGACTGCATCCTCTACCGCGATGAGTACGAGAATTTGGATGCATGTCCGGTGTGCACCGCATTGCGGTATAAGATCAGACGAGATGACCCTGGTGATGTTGAGGGCGAGCGCCCCAAGAGGGTTCTGCCAAGGTTATGTGGTATGCTCCTATAATACCACGGCTGAAACGCTTGTTCAGAAATAAAGAGCATGCTAGGTTGTTGCGATGGCACAAAGAAGACCGTAAGAAAGACGTGATGTTGAGGCACCCTGCTGATGGCTCCCAATGGAGAAAAATCGATAGAGAGTTCCCAAACTTTGCACATGATGCAAGGAACTTACGGTTTGGTCTAAGTACAGATGGCATGAATCCTTTTGGAGAGCAGAGCTGCAGCCATAGCACCTGTCTGTGACTCTTTGTATATATAACCTTCCTCCTTGGTTGTGCATGAAGCGGAAGTTCATTATGATGCCGTGCTCATACAAGGCCCGAAGCAACCCGGGAACGACATTGATGTGTACCGCCATTAGTTGAAGAACTTCTACAGCTGGTCTCTAGGTGTACGTGTGTGGGACGAGCACAAGCAGGAGGAATTTGACCTAAGAGCGCTGCTTTGTAACCATCAATGACCGGCCTGCTTTGGTAACATTTCAGGACAGTCAAACAAGGGATACAATGCATGCACGCACTGTTTACATGAGCTCGAAGGTGATTATTTGGAAAAATGTAAGAAGGTCGTGTACCGGGGCATCGTCGATTTCTTAGGCTTACCCATCCCGTAAGAAAGAAAGGCAAGCATTACAACGGTGAGGCTGATCACCGGAGGAAGCCTCTCCATCGTGATGGTGTTGATATATTTGGTATGGTCAAGGATCTAGATGTAATATTTGGAAAGGGTCCTGGCGGACGGTCTGTTCCGAATGACGATGCCGGACACGCGCCCATGTGGAAGAAGAAATCTATATTTTGGGATCTACCCTATTGGGAAGTCTTAGAGGTCCGCTCTTCAATCGATGTGATGCACGTGACGAAGAATCTTTGCGTGAACCTGCTAGGCTTTCTGGGCGTGTACGGGAAGACATAAGATACACCAGAAGCACAGGAGGACCAGCAACGTAGGAAAGACCCCAAAAACTGCATGAGAGAGTTAAAGGACGTCATTACTCCAGCTACGCTCTTACAAAAGCAGAGAAGGAAATATTTTTTGAATGTCTGAGCAGTATCAAGGTCCCGTCTGGCTTCTCCTCCAATATAAAGGGAATAATAAATATGGAGAAGAAAACATTCCAGAACCTGAAGTCTCATGACTGTCACGTGATAATGACACAGTTGCTTCCGATTGCATTGAGAGAGCTTCTACCGGAAAATGTTCGACTGCCCATTGTGAAGCTATGTGCATTCCTCAATGCAATTTCTCAGAAGGTAATAAATCCAGAAATTCTACCGAGGTTGCAGAATGATGTGGTCCAATGTCTCGTTAGTTTTGAGCTAGTGTTCCCACCATCCTTCTTCAATATTATGACACATCTCCTCGTTCACCTGGTCGATGAGATTTGCATTCTCGGTCCTGTGTTTCTACACAATATGTTCCCCTTCGAGAGGTTCATGGGAGTCTTAAAGAAATATGTTCATAACCGTGCTAGGCCAAGGAAGCATCTCCAAGGGCTATGGAAAGAGGAGGTCATTGAATTCTGTGTTGACTTTATTCCCGACCTTAAGCCGATTGGTGTTCCTGAATCGCGGCATGAAGGGAGACTAAGTGGAAAAGGCACGCTAGGAAGGAAATCAATGATATGTAGGGACGGGATTTCTTTGACTCAAGCACACTACACAGTTCTACAAAGTTCCACCTTGGTGGCTCCGTATATCGGTGACCACAAGAACTTTCTACGCTCCCAGAACCCGGGGCAGTCGGACGATTGGATTAGACGTGAACACATGTCAACTTTCGGCGGTTGGTTGCAAAAACATCTCTTGAATAACAAAGATATTGAAGATCAGTTGTACTTGCTGGCCCAGACACCATCTTCGACGTAGTGACTTTCCAAGGGTACGATATAAATGGGAATACATTTTACACGATCGCCCAAGATAAAAAGAGCACCAACCAAAACAGTGGTGTCCGGTTTGATGCAATAATGAATGAAGGCCCAAATGACACATATTATGGTTACATAGAGGATATATGGGAACTTGACTATGGACCTTCTTTTAAGGTCCCTTTGTTTAGGTGCAAATGGGTCAACAAAACAGGAGGCGGGGTTCAGGTAGACAAGTTGTATGGAATGATAACAGTGGATCTCAACAATCTTGGGTATAGAGACGAACCATTCGTCCTAGCCAAGGATGTGGCCCAGGTTTTCTATGTGAAGGATATGTCTACCAAACCAAGAAAAAGGAAACATAAGGAAACAAATACATCAAACGATGAGCCAAAGCGCCACATAGTTCTTTCTGGAAAAAGAAACATCGTGGGAGTGGAGGACAAGACAGACATGTCAGAAGATTATAATCAGTTTGATGAAATTCCACCCTTCAGAGTGAACATTGATCCAAGCATCAAGTTAAATGATGAAGATGCTCCATGGTTACGGCCAAAGAAGATTAATTAAATGATGAAGATGCTCCATCATCAAGTTAATTGAAGAATGTTCATGGCACAAATGAGTATCTCAACATGGCAATCAATTTCCCATTTATTTTTGTGTAATCATGTAACTGTATGTAAGATATTAAAAGTGGAGATGCGCCACGGGAGATTTCCCAACCCTTTCCCCAACACTTTGTCTTGTTCCTTCGACAGGGCGTCGTGCGCTACATGCTTTATCTCATCGAGCAGTGCGTCCACCCATGCGTTCTTATCCTGCCGACATCTTTAGTCCCGGTTGTACCCACCAGCCGGGACTAAAGGTTACCCACACGTCCTTATCCCACCGACAGTTTTGTTAGATGACACAAAGGATCTTTAGTCCCGGTTGTACCCACCAGCCGGGACTAAAGGTTACACCCCCACCTTTTTTTTGCGCCCACTGCTTCCCGCCTCCGTCCTCCCGCCATTTTTTCACTATATATATGTTGGCTTGGCCTCCATTTACATATCACATCTAGACTCATATCTGCAAACCTCATCACCAGGTCACATGGCTTCCATCGTATCTCTAACCCTCCGGGAGGCGGAGGCGCTTTGCGCGTCGAACTACCCCTGCCCGCCGGGCTACCGCGTCCCTACCGGCTGGTTGCTGAGCGTCGGAGGGGTACCGGTCCCTCCTGTCCCTCTAGGTGTGGCGCGCGAGATGGCCATCACGAACCACTACTACTTCGAGCTCACGCCGAGCAGCGGAGGAATCCCCAGTGGCATCCCGACTACAGCCCGACTTGGGAAAGCTTCTTCATCAATCGGCGTGAGAGGGCGCTCGCCAGCACGAGGAGGGCGGCCCGCCTCCTTCGAACTTCAACGAGGCCGGCCGTCGGCTGTGGTGGCGCGACCGGACTCTCCAGGGCGTCATGGCCCACCGTGGCCCCCGCTGCGCTACCCTCGTCCCCCACGCGTGCTCTCCCGCCGAGGTTTGACTACCGCGACCCCGATGCGCGACGATGATGACGGCGACTACGACGACTACGGCGAGTACTATAGGCTAGGCACGAGTATGACCGAATGACTCGAACAGTCGAATCTGGCCATGTATCTTAATTAATTTTCAGTTGAGCTAGGCACGAGTACTATAGGCTAGGCACAGTACTATCTGGCCATGTATCTTAATTAATTTTCAGTTGAGTTCGTACTTTAATTCCACATGTAATCTGGCGGGAAACTTTTCTCATCTTCAGCGTCTGCCACAACGACTTTATTGAAAATACAATTAAAATAGATAAACAACTAGTCTAGTCGATCTACTCGTCATCGGAGGTTGTCTCGGTCCAAATTAATGTGGTGGGCAGTACACGGCGGTGGCGGGCGGTGGGCAGTACACGGCGGTGGCCCGAACATGGCGGTGACGGTGGTGGCCAGGCGGTGGCGGTGGCGGTGGCCGACACGGCGGTGGCGACGGTGGCCAGTACACGGCGGTACGGTGGCGTGCACGGCGGTGGCGACGGTGGCGTACACGGCGGTGGCGACGGTGGCCTGTACATGGCGGTGGCGGTGGTGGGCGACACGGCGGTGGCCCGTACATGGCGGTGACGGTGGTGGCTGCGGTGGCGGTGGCGACGGTGGTGGCGGCGGTGGCGGTGGTGGGCGTACACGCGTGGCCGAACATGGCGGTGACGGTGGTGCGCGGTGGCGGTGGCGACGGTGGCCGACACGGCGGTGGCGACGGTGGCCGACACGGCGGTGGCGACGGTGGCTACACGGCGGTGGCGACGGTGGCCTGTACATGGCGGTGGCGGTGGTGGGCAGTACACGGCGGTGGCCCGTACATGGCGGTGACGGTGGTGGCCAGGCGGCATGCATGGCGGTGGCAGCGGTGGACACGTGTGGCAGTGCGGTGGCTTTTTTTTCATTTGAAATAAGGAGGGAATGAAACTTTTTTAAAAAAGTGGCCTTTGGACCCGGTTTGTATTACAAACCGGGACTAAAGGCCTTTTGGCGCAGCGAAAATGCAGAGTTTAGTCCCGGTTTGTATTACAAACCGGGACCAAAGCCTTTGGTCCCGGTTGTAATACGAACCGGGACCAAAGGGGGGGGGGGGTTTATATCTGCTCGCCTCCTTCCTCGCGCAAATCAATCGCGCGAGGAGGAGAAACAGAGCGCCGCCAGGCTGCCCGTTTGCCGCGCCACCGCCGCGCCACCGCCGTCGCCCACCGCGCCGCCTCCGCCGCGCACCGCGCGCGCGCCTCCGCCTCCACCTTGTCGCGCGCCTCCTTCCTCGCGCGCGCCTCCTCCTCCACCTTGCCGCGCCGCCCGTCCCGCGGCCTCTCGATCGCCGCCGCCGCCACCGCCTCCGCCTCACTGTCGACCTCCGCCGTCGCGCCACGCGCAGTATGGCGCCCTCCCTCCTCTCCTCCTCCCTCCCCCGCATAGTTTCAATTTTTTGTTTTTTTTTTGGTTTTTATATATGTTAGATTAATTAGTTTAGTTACAAAATAGATGATTTGTAAATTAGTACATAATTTGATTTAAATTAGTTACAAAAATAGTTAGTAAATTAGTTACAAAAATAGTTAGTAAATTAGTTACAAAAATAGTTAGTAAATTAGTTACAAAAATAGTTAGTAAATTAGTTAGAATTGAAATAGTTAGTTTGATTTAAATTAGTACATAGTTTGAATTAGTTTAGTTACAAAAATAGTTAGTAAATTAGTTAGAAATAGTTAGTTTGATTTAAATTAGTGTAGTTATTAATTGGAAAAAAATTAACAAAATAGATTCATTTATGTCGGCGCCGCCCCCCGCGCGCGCCGACGACTTAGACCGTGGCGGTGCCGAGTCCGTAGCGGTGCCGCCGCGACATAGACTTAGGGTCGCGAAATAGAGAAAGAGCGAGCGAGGAGGAGCGCCGAGTCCGTGGCGGTGCCGGTACCGCTCCCGCTGTCGTTCCCGACCCCCGATCCGGATCGATCGATCCGGGGTCGTGGAACGCGGCGTTAGTACAAAAGTAGTGAAGTTTTTTATTTAGCACAATATCATGTTTTTTATTTATATTAGTACATATATGATTTGTTTTCGTAGCTACGATGCCGCGACAGCCGCCGCGCCGTGGTCGACTCTTCTAGAGGAGATGGAGCAGATGGGGAGGTCCGGGACTGGGCTCGCCGGGGTGGCACTGGGAGGTCTTAGCTTCCGGGTCGCGCACCTTGGTGCGGAATCCGGGTCCCGTTGTCGACCCGGATATTCTTTGGTGGAGGTCTTATGGGCCACGGTCGTTTCAGAGGGAGCCCGGAGGAGGTAGCTCAGCGCATTGAAGCGGAGGACCAGCACGTTCACCGTTACATGTACGCGTTAGACAACATGTATAGGACCGGATGGAGCGTTATGCGGGGATCTCATGTTAGCTATGCTCCCGTTGTTGTTCCGTGGCTTTGGGGGCCCACGCGGCTCAGGACCCGGTCGGCGCCCTCTAGGACCCGGTCTGCGCGGTTGAGTGGTTGTAGTAGTGATTGATATGTATTAGGGTTAAATAAACATGAACCCGATCTATGTATGCATGTAACTGCACTATCTGCTTTCAGCACTATATTATCGATCCTTAGTTAAGAACTACATATGTAACTCAATTTTCAGTTTTCTGCATTATCCTTAATTTGATCATATGATGGTTCCTATGTATAGCTTGCAGGTCGTTGTAGAAAGCATGGACAGAGATGAAATTCAAGAAAATTTCATGGAGGAACTCATAGCAAACGGTACTCTGGATGATCGCGACGATGACGTTATTCCAGATGATGGCGGTGACGATGTCACCGCAACTTATTTGAATGACTCCGGTGAGGGAGCGGAGAATATTGAAGAAGAAGATCCTAGTGGCGCCGGTGAGGAACAAGATCATCATAATGGCTCCCGAACTGTAGTTATCACCGAGGTATATAAATTAATTAAGCCGTTGATCGACTAGATGCATTAACTAATTAAATTGTACTGACTATGAACTATTTCTTTTTTAGCCCTCCGGATCGAGCACTTCTTCTGTAAAGTCGAGGAAGCGAGGCCCGGCCAAAAAGTTGGATGACGGTGTTAGGCACGACATCACCCACATCGAAAAGGATGGTAAACCGATTGCTCCAGAGAAAGGTGCAAAGGCATTTATAGCTCAATGCGGAGTGCTTGTTAGGGACCACGTCCCGATCACCGTTCGAGAATGGCACAAGCCGAAGGGACTAGTGCTATCTGCAGAGGAAGAAGCTCAAGGTCTTTATATCGATGATGTAGCCAAAAACAGCATTCTGAACAAGCTCATGTCACATTTCAACATAGTACCCGAAGAGGGGGTGACGCTGAAAAGGCCAAGATGGAGCAGGCCCTCCGCGAGTTTGGCAAGAAGAAGATGGCCGAACTATTCAAGAACCACAAGAAAAGATTGCGCCGCCTTATCAAGTTAAAGAAGACTCCGGACAGTGAGAAGGTAAAAAATCACTGGGACGAATTCGTGAAGTACAACACGGAGTCGAAGAATTTAAGAGAAGGTCGGAAATAAATAAGGCAAATGCTGCGTTGAAGCTATATCACCAAATTCTGGGTCCAGGTGGATACAGGGCTAACCGTCCTAAGTGGCAGGCAGCTGAGGCGGAACTGACCATAAAGGGATCGATTAGGGACACACGGTTGGATCGAACGGTGCAAGGAGTGGTTCTACGGGATTGGGGGAACGTTGGATCCAGAAACAAGGAAGTGCATCTATAAGAAAGCTCATCGAAGGTTCCCATTGATGCCCTGGAAAGAGCACATAGGGACGTGGAGGCGGGGTTGTTCCAGCCCGAAAGAGAGAACGATGAGCTGACACGCGCCCTTGGGAACAAAGAACACGGCGGACGAACACGAGGCACGAAGGCTCCGTTCCGTGGAAGTATGGCTTTCCTGCGGAAAGGAAGAGATTTCCGATAAAAGCCATGAGAGGAGGAAGGCAAGGGAAACAGACCGCCTGGCTAACTTAGAGGAGGGTATGAGCACCATGAAAGCCCAATTAACCATGGTAACCCAAGTACTTACATCTCAGATGGCTCGGGGGCAGGCTGTAGATCCTGCATTGCTCAATGCCCTCGCCCCGCTGCAATCTCAACCACACCGGAAAAGCAGCGTGGCTCCTCTCAGCAGGTGGATAATGATGATGATGATGACCAGGTGGTCGAGCCTCCTCGCTACCCCCCCGTGGATGATCTCACTGAGAGCCGTCCTTGTGAGCTGCATGTTAAAGTTTTCAACCTATCCTTCAAGGCGGTGGTCGGCACCCTCTTACCTACAAGGTCTTACCATTGCCGTCCGGTCCAAGACGACTTTGCTGTTGTGATGGTGGATGAAGTGTTGAGAGATTATGAGGGGTTGGTGCTTGAGCACCCTGCAGTGAAGATGGGGAAATCAAAGAACTGGGAGAAGCCCGTAGAACCACCGTGCAATGGCGGAAGGAGAACATTGTGTTTCCGGGTGAGAAGCCAACAAGCGGCCACCTCCTCCTCCGCCACCTGTGCGTCTCCTCCGCGTGATGATTCTCCTCTGCACGATGATGATTCCCCTATCCATGACCAGTCTCCTCCGCGTGAAAATACTCCGCCGCCTCCTCCTCCTTGTCGAGACTCCGCCGCCTCCACCTAAGCAAAGAGGAAGCGGTCCGCGGCACCTCCTACAGCTCCGAAGAGATCATCAACTCCAATGAGGGCACAGACTCCAGAGTTGTTACCACATGAGCAGACTGAAGAGCAAAAGGCGTTTCTTGCGCCGAAGAAGATGTTTATTCCACCGCAGACAGTGAAGCACTTTGCCGAGACGAGAATGAAGAGACCTGAGCTGAGAGCTGATTATGACGCTCTCTTGGACAGTCCTCTAGAGCGAGCAAAGAAGCAAAAAAGTCTCCCAGCTTGGACAACAGGACATTCAGCCGTACCCCACTTCATCGTGGAGCCCTATCATGATCCAGAGACGGCATCGATGATCGAACGGGCGGCTAGAGCTCAGGGAGCATCAGTTGAGTACGAAGATTACTATCCAACGGCTCAAATGGTAAACAAGTATAGATACGGATCTGATCTCGTCAAACCTGGCGAGCTCGCGCGTCTAGGGATTCAGATGCGAAGGTTACATGAATGGTACCTGAAAGCCTGTCGAAGAGGTGATGCCTACCTCACGGTGTATCTTAGAGATGAGCATTACTTCCGGGGGAAAGACGAGATAAACCTTGAGTTAGAAGAACTGTTTCAGTTATTCAATCAAGACGCCCTCGACAAAGCTGTCATTAGTTGCTACTGCCTGTAAGTGATTTATTTGTGTAATTAAGTTTGTAGCTCATTCATTTGCACTAACAATTATCCTCATTATATTCTTTGTGTACGCTATACATTTAATTATGCAGAATGAAGAAGCTGGAATACAAAAGAGGCAAGCTCCTACCGCTGGGGTTCATAGACCCAAACACAGTTCATGAAGTTACGGTTCGAGACTTCGCCAAGGACACAGAGGACAACATCGTAATGTTTTTAGAGAAGCAAGCAGACAAAGAGGATATATTCTTTCCTACAACTTCAAGTGAGTGTTATATATAACATACATTATGCTTGTGCACCTTCCACTTTATTCTCGTAATCATTGAGCTATGCTTGTGCAGTTTCCACTTTATTCTCCTAATCATTGATCTTCACCTTGGAGTCGTAAAAGTCATGGACTCGAAACGTAAAGAATATGCGGAATGGGTGGACATGGCTGCCATCCTCCAGAGGTAGTTTCAATCAATTTCGTATTGGCATCTTCATCTGCTCTAATTCGAAGATATCATCAACTAATCAATTACTCATTTACTCATTATTTTTTGCCGGGCAGGGCTTGGAAACGGTTCATCAATACTGTTCCGGGTAAATGGAAACCGGAGCTTACATTTAAAGATTACCCTGTAAGTAGTACTATATATATAGCTATGTCCGTGAAACTTTATATATGATATTTACTTTCAATACGATGCTTGATTATTAGTTTGATCGAACTATTTTTTCGTAAAGTGTATGAGGCAGGAACAAGGGAATAACTTATGTGGATACTACGTCTGCACCTTCATGCGTGACATGGCCTATCCCAAGGGTGGGGATGCCCGTATACACCACACTCGTGTACGATAACAAAATTTCACAATTAATCTTAATTAGTACCATCTATTGTATTGAGTTCCATTCATATATTGATCTCCTTTTTTAAATATAGATGACACGCCTGCGGGACACTCTCATAACAGCGGATCAAATAAAAGCAATTCAAGAGGAAATCGCGGGATTCTTTATTACCGAGGCCCTTACCCCAGGTGGAGAGCACTATCCGCGGCAGATCGTGACGATCGAGGATCTTCGTAGAGGAGATGTTGTATTGTAAATATGCATGCATTACGTGTACTATGTTGACTATGTCGTGTACTGTTGACGATGTCTATATATATTCATGACGATTTTTTGTGGTTTCTTGAATGATATATATGCATTGCTAAAACTCTCCGCGCAGAAATGCCTCTCTCGCGCAGAAACGCTACATGCAACCGTGCCGCGGCAGAAATAGCAATTCTGCCGCGAGAAACTAGTTCGTACCACGAACCGGGACCAAAGGCCTTCCACCGCAAGCTCCCTGGCCGCACCACGTGTCGAGGCCTTTGGCCCGGTTAATCTTTGAACCAGGACTAAAGGGTACCCCCTTTAGTCCCGCCTAATTGGTCCCGGTTCGGGAACCGGGTCTGAAGGCCCAAATGGACCGGGCCTATTGCCCCTTTTTCTACTAGTGTTGCCGAGACGCGCCCACGTACTAGCTAATAAAGCACACAGGTTGATGGATCCCGCTAGCTAAGGATGACAATTTTACCCACGGGTACGGGTACCCGCGGGTACTGTACCCATATGGGCAGGGTATGGGTACACTTTTATGCCCATGGGTAGTACCCATACCCTGCCCACAAATTCATGGGTAGGGCACGGGTATAGCCTCGTACCCGCGGGTATACCCATACCCTGTCCGTTTATTATCAATTTCTTATGTGATATGTCTAATTTTGTTGACTTATGAGTTAAAATATGAGAATGTGCTTTTTATGTTTTATTAATTTTTATGTACTCAACTACCTGTTATTGAGTTGAGATAATTCATTTTTTCAATCAAATTTGTTGTCGAGAAATGTAAAATTACGAGTGACTTGTATATAATTTGACCTACCCACCGGGTACCCAATGGGTACGGGTACCCGCTGGGTATGGGTATGGGTAAAGTTTTCTACCCGCGGGTACGGGTATGGGTGGAAGTTTGTACCCATTGACTATACGGGCATGGGTATGGTATTGCTCTACCCTGCCCATACCCTGCCCATTGCCATCCTTACCGCTAGCTCATACGATGCAGCACATGCAAGGACAACTATTGCTATGTCCTCTTCGTCACCGCCATGAGCACGCTGGGCAAGCTCGTAGGCTGCGACGACGTTGTGTCATGCTCCTTAACGTCAAGGGGTACTGCAGCTCCATGACCCGGCCTGCAACACACGCGGCATACTCGCGACGCTCGCGGCATGGATGCCCATGGAAGGAGCAGAACGACGTCGGCGACCGGCGTATGACGCGCCCGCACGAAAGCGTTCGGGCCAGCGTGCGTCAATGATGGTCGGGACTCAGGACTCTACCTCATGCGCGCGGCCAAGAACGGTGGAAAACGCACGGTGGCGGCAGGGTGGTTCGACCTCCGACACGCACGACGGCGGAAGCACGCTGCGACTAACGCCAATGCCGAGCACGCGCACCCGTGCGAAGATGGAAGACCCGTTCCATCTGCTCCCCACGGCGACTCTCGCGAACAAACAACATCTTGACGGGATCATCGTGGGCACACACGAGCTCAATCTGGTCAAGTGGAACATTTCCCGATCGCAAAAAAAAAGTGGAACATTTCCCCCTCCGCCACGTATGCAAAACCAGTCTGCAAAACAGCTAATGATGGGGTGAGGGGGTCAATTACCTGGTTTTGGGAAGATAAGGGGGTTATTTGTGCTACTTTAAACTTGAGGGGGTGCTACGCCTCTTTTATCAAACTTGTGGGGGTTATATAGACTTCTTTCTTTATTTTTCTACTGTCAAACTATTTAAAAGGTAGCATTTTTTTATAAAAAATCATTAATATATACTATATCAAACCAAAATTGAGTGTGTCGTATCTGTGCTTATACGTATGTATTGTGATTCTAGAAAAAATGCTACTACACATAAATCCGTATATATATTATCCTAGTTTACGCAAAAGAAAGATATATTATCCTAGGATATTTATCTTTCATTAAAGTTGTGATGGTCTTTTCAATATATATTCTCTCTATAGCATGTTACACACTAAAAAAATTCAAATACATAAATGTTTTTCTTTAACTACTTACAATATTGGATTGTTTAATGGGTTTAAAGTACTGTGGTCTAAGGGACCCTCTCGTTAGAAGATTTCCAAAATGCATGAATAGAAATAACGTAAAGCATGATGTCATAGCAGGTTGAATCCTAAAGACCGTTGAGACAAGTGATTTTGCAATACATACTATTGGTGTTCAGAAGGATTATATGTATACCACGGAAACAAATATTCCCTCTGTTTCTTTCTATAGTGCCTATAGATTTTTGGCATTTGTTTCTGAATATGAGGTTGTAGTTTGGCTTTTTTTAATTACCCCCTCCCCCGTTCAGCTTCCACACAATATACGTGAGAAAAAATCCATACAAAATTGAAAACAATTAATTGAGATTCCTAATGCATGGCCCAACGATTTCTTAAAATTAGGCAGCAATGTTTACTTTCCTTAATTGAACTTGGAGAATCAACAAGAGAGATTTGTGGGATTTGTTATAGTAAGTTAGGAAGATATGGATTTCCCAAATTTTACGTTGATCTCAAATCATTTAGCTAGGGGGTCTTGTGTAAAAAATACTATTGCGTTAATTTCCGTGCCAAAAAACTATAGGCACTATAGAATGAAACAAAGGGAGTATATCATTACACAAAGGCTATAATTATAAGGATTTGAATACAACAAATCAAACAACCTCTATAGGAAATATAACCATGATGGGAATCCTCCAATGTTCCTACATAAAATTTGATACCATAACTTTAAAGTTGGGCCTTCGTGTATCTTAGCGTGGCCTCCTCTCCTTCCCCATCACCATATGCACATCCCTTGTCGTTCCTCCTCATTGGCAGCCTTTTTCACTAGCCTCCACCTCCTCTCTGTCTACTCTAGACCCAAGTAAATATATTGTAAATTCGACCAACTTATATAGATAAAAGTATGATCATGTAATCTTAATGCAAAACGGATGGTGATGGAGACGCCCACACCAATGTGCGTAAGTACAACAATATTTTTGTTTTGTAGATCTTAATATTTGTGTATGTTTGATCAAACGTATTATGTTTTGATTTTTTTAACTAAATTAATGTCTTATTTTTTTGGAGTGAAGGATATACTTGACAAGCCTTCCCTTTACCATACTCATGTCACGCCGCTTATCAATATCGCAGCTGGCCACTTGACGGCCATCTTAGCACATTATCAACGTGTTGGCCAGCTGCGTCTATAAACCCGATGATGTGACCATTGCACACCAGGTGCCATGTGCAAATCCGGCGTTGTAGCTAGGCCGGGGACATAGACCGCACCGTGACTTTCTTGTTCCGACATGATGTTCGTCCTCCCCTTCATCCCTGATCCTCTGATTGTTGATATGGTCTCCTACGATTCTCATCCGTTCTTGCGGAATTTATTAGCGCTCTAAGATGCATGCCTCGACATTTGACCGCTAGTCTATTTTTGTTATTAATTTTCACAAAATCTTTACTAAATTTATCTTAATCTTTACGCACATTGTTTCATCGTTGGCCGGAATCAAGTTTGGATCGAATAATCTTAAATGCATTTTCTCTCCAAGATATAATAAAACCGGGGTTATCTTATTCGGGCTTGCTGCATGAACTTATGTCTGAACTTATGTCTCGGTCTCCCCATGGTCGCACAACTTTTTTTTTGAGACAACTTGCTAGAACGTTATTGATCATTTAAAATGTTTAGAGGGATACTATCTGAGTAAGGAACACCAAGCCAAATGTGGCGGCTTACTCCATGCGATAGCATAGTTCTAGCTAGGTTGTGGGCTTCAAAATTTAAGACCCGACCTGTTCTTGATTTCAGAGATAATGGATCCATGCTTCCCCATGCTCCCCTCTTGGATATCTTAGACAACCATCGATGCAACAAAAAGCTTCGGCCATGGTCGCACAACACATGCAGCTATCCTGAGTCCTGACAAACGCTGGGCTGTCTTATACGACTTGGGAACCCAGAAGCCCATCTCTCCCTGTATTTTCTTTTTATCGAATCTCTCCCTGCATTTCTGTTCCATAGTTCCCTCCCTGGAGAAACTTCTGAACTTTTCCGCACACGAAAGAAGCATCTTCCTGCATTGGACTGTTCTCCGCATACGCGACTGTTGACGGAACATTCCACCACGAGAGATCCTCGGACGACCGGTAAGTATAGATTCAGGGAGAAACGCCATACCGCAGGAAGACCGGTAAGTTGATTTCAAGGTACTAGTACACGGTGGAGGATGAAAGCGATGGTCTTCATTTCCATGCCCTCTGGACAGGACTGTGTAGCAGAATATTTGCAATGCATGAAGAGTTGCCAAGTTGCCTTATTTGCTGCTTCATCCAAATGCACCTGCGCGCTTTATGTGGTTCAGGGCAAAATACAGGTTTATCCTCGTTTATTTAGAGTTAAGCGTAGATGTTTATCCTCGTTTAGCAAGAAAATTGAGCTTCTATACTGCTAGTTAAGGACTGAACTGTCGGCAGCATGCATGCGCCATCAACCTCTGAATATTATTCTGGCTTGGCTTTGGCTGTCCCTGTCGATGGGACCTTCCAGCCTCGCACTCACCGCCCGACGACGATGAGACCGTGTCCTCTCCTCGCGGTCCAGCTAGGCGGTTATCGCCAGCAAGATGGCCGCGGCCACGATGTGATGCACGTGCACATCAATGCGCTCATGGTCAAATCTTTTTTAGATAAAAACATTTTACAGAGTCCGACTTCAAATTAATAATTTTTCTTTTGGCAAGGTTTAAATACCATTGAAAAACAGCTTACATGAAACAGATACAACAAGAAAAAAAAATGAAGTGCTTCTTGAACATCCAAGCCCTTATCTAGCCCTGCGATCTGACCCAAGAAGAAGCGAAATCTACGAAGCCACTAAGGAAACTCACGCCATCGTTAACCTTCGGAGAGCCATGTCACAATAACAAATATTTCCACCTCCGAAGAAAGCACTATACCTACCCTCAAATGAAGGGCGCCGCACCCGTTAGGAGGTGGAGGTAGCTCACCCTTAGATCGTATATATGGACATTGACAATCATGCTGCCCCAGGGAAATACTCTAAGCACTACCGTCTCACCACACATCTACCCGCAGACACGGCCACCGCCGCAACACCAATCACAACACATAGGACCCAACCTGCCGGAAGAAGACACCAACGAAGAAGCGGTGAATTTTTTTGCCGGCATGCCATACCAAGAAACAATACTCAACAACCGGAAAGCAGATGCTACCGGAGAGGGTAGCCCTTTCCCTACCGCCCAGGTTCGAGGGCGTCGACCAATCGTCGAGCAGACATCATCGTGGAAGGAGAGCACTTCCACAACACCACAATGGAGCAACCGCTACCAGGTACCATCCAACAGCAACATACCCGTTCACCAACCACACAATCTCAAGGCAGCGCTATGGCCCCGCCTGCCACCACCTTGTCGCTCACGTAGCGGAGGCCCACGCCCTATACAACGGCAGGAGCCCACGACTGCCACCCGCTTCCAGGTCGACGTCGCCATCCCCACACGAGGCCGCTGCCTCAGATCTAGAGCCCCCCCCCCCCACAAAATGAGTATGGAGCATTGACGGCCCCGCCGCCACCTTCCTCGGTGGCCACGTGTGCTTGCCCGACGGCTGCCTCTAGTAGCAACATCACGGGGGAGGAGACGGCACAGGTGGGGTTATAGAGTACATGTTTGTGTACATATTATATACCTGTTGGATTGTATTTGTACCTAGCTATCATGTAACTCTTGATCTATATTAAGGAAGTCAAAGACCGGCCCTTGTGTGTCGTGCAATCCACCAAATTCCCCCCCTTCCCATTTATTCTTTCATGGAGGCGGCCCTAGGGTTAGAGCTCCCGACTCGACTCGCCTCCGAGAAGACGACGCTAGGTTAGTTTTATTTTATAAGTGATCTGCTTAAGCACAACTTCTGATCGCTGATGGTCAATTACAGCACGAAAACTAATGGATTACACAACCAGTTAGATGAGTCCACCCTGTTGTGCCTGCTGCCTGCCCGCTTGCTGATTGCGACTCGCTACGATCGCGACTTCAGAAGCTTCTTCGTCTTTCTGCGTGACAGCGTTGAAAATAGAAACAAAACCGCTACGTAAACTTCAACGATGCAGAGCTATATACATTGACTGAAGGAAAAAAAAGCTTGACTGACTGGTTCAGTATATCTGGCAATGCGCACGAGTCCTAAATGTGCGGCACATTAGATATGATATGATCCCGTCAAGGAGTTCTCGAGCGAGCGAGTGACTGCGCTAAACCACTCAGCAATTAGTCTTCATATGTTAGTGCTTAATATGCTGGAGTAGTTAGGCTAAGCGGCATTCTTCCGGAAACAAAAAGAAGACATTAGGGCATCTCCAACCGAACTACCCAAATGGACGCGCTGGGCCGTCCGTTTTGAACCGTTTGGCCGCGCGTCCATTTGGGTCGCGCGGTGCGCCCAACGGTGCAGAAATGGGTCGCGGCGCCGTAAGGTATGTTTTTGCTTGTAAATTCACTATAAACATCAAATAAATTATAGAAAATATAGAAATAGTTCAAATGCTCAAAATTTATTACACAGTACATTGTCCACGTAATCAATGATAAAGTATTATTCAAATAAAATGTAAAAACGTTACAAATGCTTTAGGCTTCGGGATTTCTTTCATCATTGTTGTTTGCAGCATTGTTGCCTACATGTTGCCACACGTGCTCGATCAAATCAGCATGCAGCTGGTTGTGTACAGCTAGATCTCGAATTTCATGGTGTGCATGAAGAATGTCCTGGAATGATGCCGGACCACCTTGAGGAGTAACCAACTCTCCCGCCCTCCCATCATTATCAAAAAGTGAATCATCCCGCTCTACCTCAACAATCATGTTATGCATGATTACACAAGCGGTCATCACCTCCCACAGAGTTTGCACATCCCAGGCTCTGGCAGAGTATCTGGCGATAGCCCAACGAGCTTGGAGGATGCCAAACACCCGCTCGACATCTTTCCGGGCTGCCTCTTGCTCTTTGGCAAACCTTGCCTCCTGCTCTGAGTTGGGTTTCCGGATTGTCTTCACGAGTGTAGCCCAAGGTGGATAGATACCATCAGCAAGGTAGTACCCCTTGGTGTAGTGGTGGCCATTGATCTCAAAATTCACATCAGGAACTGACCGTACGCTAGCCTATCAAACATCGGAGAGCGCTGCAACACATTGATGTCATTGTGCGAGCCAGCCATTCCGAAGAATGAGTGCCAAATCCATGTATCCTGTGAAGCAACAGCTTCAAGAATGACTGTGCACCCCTCACGCATGCCCCTGCCAACCAAAGGGCAGTTCTTCCACTACCAGTGCATGCAGTCTATGCTGCCAAGCATCCCAGGAAACCCTCTGGAAGCGTTGATTGACGACAGACGAGCTGTGTCCTCTGCATTTGGTTGCCGGAGGTACAGTTCTCCGAACGAACCGATCACTGCTCTGCAGAACCTGTACATCGCTTCCAGGCCGGTAGACTCACTCATGCGCACGTACTCATCTACGAAATCACCGGCAACGCCATATGCGAGCATCCTAATCGGCACGGTTCAAAAAATCATCCGATTCAACGATTAATCGGCCGATTAATCGGTACTCGGTGGTCACCGAGTAGCCGATAAACTCATTTATCGTCCGATTAACTCATTTATCTCCCGATTAATTGACCGATTTGCCTATTAATCGCTAATCGCCAACCGACCGAGTTGACACCGATAAGCGATTTCCTCAACACTGCTAATCGCTGCCGTGGATTTCTGGTACGAAGAGAGGCCTACCTTGCCAATTGCATCCACATTCGCGCAGAAGTAGTCGTCGTAGAGCTTGACGTCATCCATTATCCGGCGGAACAACGGTCTGGACATCCGAAAACGTGGACGAAACATGGCCGGCGTGAACAATGCCTTGGGTTGGAAGTAGTCGGTGAAGAGCTGGTCGTGGCCGCGTTCTCTTTTGCGGTCCAAGGCGGCCGCGCGCCCCGGCAAGGACCCCCGGTGCACGGGGATCTGCGAGACAATGTGCTCGTGGATGATCAGCCGCAGCCTCCGTGAAAAATTCGTCATCGGACTCCTCGTCTGACGACGTGTCGATGAAGTTCTTGAAGAAGTAGTCGTCGTCGCTGTCCACCATGATCTACAGATGAAAAGGGACAAATTTTAGTACGCCCATTTCATCAAACACCTCGCAGGCGGAGGCCATCAAATGCGTCCGTAGGGACATGCAGGCCATGGCCGTCTCGGCCGACTTGCGGTCTGGAAACACGGTGCACGAGAGCTCACCTCCGGCGGCAACGGCGCACCTGCGAACGACGGGAGGTCTCGCGACGGTGAGAGGACAACAGCGACGGAGACGACGTCCTCCGACTCTGCTACGACGCGGCGAAAGCACCGCGCGGGGCCGCGACCTATGCTTCCGCCCCGCTTGACGGCGTCTCGACGACGGTGGCCGGCGTCGATGCCGCTCCCAAATCGCTGGTCCTTGGCTGGTGGCGGAGCGGCGGGAGATGTGTGAGAGGGTTTTGTGTTTTTGGAGACAGACATGCGGGCCAGGGGCAGACAAGGGGAGGACGCGAGCGACCAGCCTTCGGCGTCCGCGGCCACGCAAACTCGTCCCAGATTTGGGCCGGGTTTAGGTCGTCCCGGACGCCGCGGCCATCCGTTTTAGGGATGGGTCCACGCGCTGGACCGCATTTTTGTCCGGTTGGACCCATCCGGACACGCGGGCGCGGGATGGGTCGCCCCGTTGGAGATGGCCATGTACAATGGTCTTATCTTAGTATTATCTTGGGAATGCCACATAAGATAATTGCTGAGTTGGAGGAGAGAGAAACAAAAAAAGATCTTTGCCTTCTCTTGGCTAAGAGATCATCTCTTAGCACAATATGTCTCACCACATTTTTAGGAATACACGAGACTAAAGATAAGACTAAAAAATAACCCATTATATACCATGTTTTGTTGTCATATCAAAAGAGATAAGATAAGACTGTCTTATGAACCATTGTACACGCCCTTAGCGGAGGATAAGGAGCCAGCGCGGACGAAGGATTGACTGGACCGCCCCGCCGCCGGCAGCACGTGCTTGACTAGTCCATCACGCGCGCATCACCGTCGTCGTCGAGTCGAGGCAGATAAAAACAAGACAAGTTGACATACAGGATGACGAGAAGCCCATCACGTGGTGGGCCCCTGGTCAAGCCCAGGCTGCTTCCGCTTCCGCCCGGCTTCCTCCCTCCTGCGCGCCACACGGCCGTTGCACGAGAACCATGCATTATTTGAGCGTGCAAAGCGGGAAACTCTCATTTGCAACTAGTTGCACCTGCAATCCATTTTTTTTGTGACACTTCCAAGTTTTAAAAAAATGCAAACTAAAATTCTAGATAAACATTATGTTGTATCTTGTGCATCTGTGAAGTTTCATCCAAAAATATGTCAGAATCGGACCTGTGTAAAAAAGAGAAGACATATGTAAATAGTGTCACGTACTATTTACACATCATTTGTTCTTTTTGTGTAGGTCACATTTTGAATTTTTTTTGGATAAAATTTCACAGATGCACAAGATACAACATAATGTATGTCTACATTTTAGTTTGCATTTTTTGAAAACTTGGAAGTGTGCCAACAAAAAATGGGGTACGGGCGCAACTAGTTGCGGAATATCCCCTATCGCGCAAAGCTGCCAAGCTGGAGCCGCGTTAGTATTCAGACATGAGAAACATCAGATGTAATGTAGAGACACATTCACATACAGCGGAGGAGCTTGGCAAGAAACCCTGGGGGGACACAAACTCGTTTGCTAATGCACTAATTTTCCTATTCTAAGCATTGTAGAAAAAAAAATCTTTCCTAGTTGTCAAAAAGTTTTCTTCAACAAGGTAAACTATAGTGCAGTACACCATGTTTTAGGGCACCCGAGATTAGCAAGATGCCTACTAGCTTCATCACTGCCGCCAGCTGCTACCCTTTACTCTCTGTCTACTAACAGGCACGATCCCTGTTTTACTGAATCAAAGTGAGTTGGAGCTTCAAATCCATAGATGCGTACTGACGCATGCATAGATGCCACTAGTCTCTAATCCACTAACAAAACTTGTAAATCGGCTACAAATTTAGAGAAAGGTAGCTGCACACGTTGTATACCTCGTTTCGTGTTCAAAAATAGGCACTAATTCATATACTAATAAAAAAATTACAGTAGTTTGCTAATCGTTAAATTTGCCTATCCCTATGTTCAGGTACCCATCATCATAATCTTCATGTGTGTAACCAGCGCCGAGGCGAAGAAGATTACACTACCTGAGACATGGGCGGATCCACCATCCCTCCAGCCCGGGCGGCCGTCCGGGCTTCGCGGCGGCGGCACGCCTAGTATCATATGCTGTTCCATAGCATTTTTTCCCAAAAAAATGGCATCGTAGGCATGTTTGCCCAGGCTTCTAGAAACTTCTAGGTCCGCCCATGACCTGAGACAAATCTAGCCTTTCGCAGAGACGAACGATGGTGCACGCGAGAACGCATGGATCTTGGCGCGATCTTCATCGTCATTGACCGTGTCAGTATCAATAGGGAGCAAATCATTGGCCATGTCTAATAGGTGCTGGCTGGGACTGGCAATTAACCGTTTCCCATATCCTAGGCAAGATTAGACAGAACAATTAAGCAAAAATAATATCATAGGCTAGGGGGGCCGTGGCCCCCCACCCCCTTCACTTGTGTTGTGCATAGCTTCACCAGGGCATATATATACTCATAAAAATGTTACATTGGCCTCTACAGCAAGTTGGTGTCTGGAGGTTATATCCACCAAAGTACCAAACTAGGCAATTAAAGACTCACCCCCCCCCCCAATCTCGCTCTCCTCTCTCTACAGTACCTGAACCCCGCTTCTCTCTCACCGGGCCTCTCCCTTCTCCTCTCCGCCGGAGTAGCCGGCCGGAGTTGGAGGGGAGATGGCGCCGGAGTAGCTAGGTGTAGTTTTAGGTTTAGTATTTGGTCCTCTATGGCGTATGACGCTCATGCCGGGAGGGAAGTGGCAGATCTCATCGGCCAGATCTGGCACTGCCTTGCTCCCCTTTTCTGCCTCGTCGAGCTTCGGTGGTCAGAGCCGGAGATGGGGTGGTGGAGGGAGGCGAAGATCTCCATAAATAAGGCCGTTCTTGGCGGATCTGGTGGCCAGAGGTGCAGTGGCAGCCTCTTTCTTCTTCCTCGTCGCGGTGACGAGAGGGAGAAGGTGATGGTTGCTGTCTCCAGATGGTCGCCGCATCTACAGCAGCGAAGCTCGGTGGCTTCTTCTCGGAGGATCTCCACGTCGCTACTGTCGCCGTACCCCATGGCTGAGAGGCAGCCCCTCCATCTTTGCGTGGCGGCGACAAATCATGGCCGCCCGCAGATCTTCTGGAGGATCTACATGGCGCCACTGTCGCCGTATCTCACGGCCGAAGGGCGGCCCCTCCACCCTCGTGTGATGGCCACAAGCTGTCCTCAGGGCAACAACTACCTCCGTCAAGCGTCCTTGCCGACTCAGAGGATTCACAAGCTCGTTGGAGTTGGCTCCCACTTCTGCACCCCAAGTGGTCTCGTCCCCGGCGGCGCAGAGGTTGACTCCGGCGAGCTTCGATGCGGTGAAGATGGAGCTGGACCTGATCGCTTTTTTCAATTTTATCTGGAGGTCCTCAATGAAATTTGCAAGGGCTGGCTTGTAATTTTCTATTTCCTTCTGGCCTTATCTGTAAAATGTAACTCCACCGCTCATGAAATGAAGCCCTAGGTCCTTCGGGACCCTTCCTGTTCAAAAAAAAAAAAATAGCCAATTAACCAAATAACTAATTCTCTCTGGAGTACCGATTAGAAAAATTATATTCAAATAGATAAATGTTTTTGTCGAACTACTTCAGTATTGGATTGTTTAATGGGTTAAAGTACATATGGTCTAAGGGACCCTCTCATTAGAAGATTTCCAAAATGCATGAATAGAAGTAACATGTTGAATCCAAAAGAATGTGGACACAAGTGATTTTGCAATACATATCATTGGAGTTGTCCAGAAGGATTATATGTATGGCATAGCTAGAATCAAATAAATCATTACATGAGGCTATAATTATATGGGTTTGAATCTAACAAACCAAACAACCTCTATAGGAAATATAACCAGGATCGAAATCTCCAAATATTTCTACGTAAATTTGAGGCCCTAACTTTAAAGCGGGACCTTCATGTATCTTAGGGTGGCCTCCGCTCATTCCCCATCTCCGACAACAGAGGCGGACCTAGCATACCTATTGCCTGGGCAGCCTCCCAGGCTTCCGGCCGGCCGACAAGCCTATTTTTGCCCCTACTTTGTATGTATTTAACAAAAAAATTAGCATACTAAGCTTGTTTGCCTGGGCTTCAAAATTTTCTTGGGTTCGCCTATGTCCGGCAACACCATATGCATATCGCTTGTCATTCCTCCTCCTTCGTGGCCTTTTTTCACTAGCCGCCGCCTTCTCCCTGCCCACTCTAGACACAAGTAAATATATTGTGTATTTGAAAAACTTATAGACAAAAGTACTATCATGTGCAATACCAAGTCAATATTAATTGATCCACCATAAACTATGTATTTATTAAATTTTGAAGATATTTGTATTTTCATATGTTTGGTCAAACTTAGTAAGTTTTGTCTTTTAGCTAAATTAATGCTCCATGCAATCCAAAGTAATTATCACTGATTTAGTTCAAATCAGCAAATCGGTGATAACTAATATGGATCATAGGGAGTATGTCTTATTCTTTTGGTGCGAATGTTGTACTTGACAAGCTTTCCCTTCACCATGCTCCTGTGATGTTGTCTACCTATGTCGCAGATGGCGACATGGCGGCCATCTTAGCACATTATCGGAGTCTTGGCCAGCTACGCCTATAAACCCGACGATGCTACGTCGACATTACAAACCAGGTTCCATGTTCAAGTCCGGCAGTGTAAGTCGCGAACGTTGATCTCACCGTGACTTTCTCATTCCGACATGTTGTTCGTCCTCCCCTTCAGCCTAAATCCTCCGATTGCCTACACGATATCCTGCGATTCTCATTCGCTACTTGCAGCATTCGTCGCCGCTCTAAGATGCATGCCTCAATGTTTGGCCGCTAGTTTATTTTTGTTACTTAATTTTCACAAATAATCCTAATTCTAAATGTATTTTCTCTCTAAGAATAAATCATACCGGGTTTCCCTTAACCACCGGTGAGTACATTGCATCAAGAATTTGAATCTTAATTCTAATGGAGCTGCTTCCGTACACCAACTTATACAAAATGTTGCACAAATCCAAGCGCCGGCCGGCCGGCCGGCGGGGAAGATAGGAATGCATTTAGCGCTAATACGAGCAAAGTATATACAATTGATCTCCTCGTCGTTGCGGTGGCTAATCGAAGCAGCTAGCTCAAAGCTAAACACAGTGATCGATCGTGTACGTGGTATATGCTTTAATTTCAGCTGTCAATGCTAATCGAAGGCGAAGCCGCTTGTAGCAATCAACTGTTGGACGGCGTGAGCTCAAGGATCCGGCCGGAGAGCGCAGAGACCAGGGCAGCCTTGAACCCGGGGTCTCTCGTCAGCGTCGCCGCCATCTGCTCCGCCAGGTTCTTCCTCTCGGCCTCCGCTGCCGCCTCTTGTTTCAGCTGTTGTTGCTGCTGCTGCTGCTGCTGCAGCTGCACGACGGGCGCCGGTGGCGATATCCGGACAGCGGCGCCGGCGGAGGCGTCGCTCTTCTTGGCGCCCTCGTGCTTTGCGGCGGGCTGGCCGTGGTTGTGGTCGCCCTCGTACGTGGCCACCAGCACGGTCACGTCATCGGCGCTGCGCTGCACCTTCTTCTTCACCGGGCACCCCGGCGCGAAGGAGCACCGGAAGTAGGCCCTCGGGCACGGGTTGTCCTTGGTCACCTTCTGCCCGTACTTCCGCCATTGGTACCCGTCCTTCACCACCTGCTCGACAGACAAAAAACGATTAGTTAACTGGACACGAATCAAGAGCGAGTCGCGCGCGTTGCGATCGATGATCACGAGGAGGAAGAAGATGGATTGGTTTCGTTACTTACGAGGCTGAGGTCGGCGGGGTCGGCGTGGACGTAGCTCTTGGAGACCCTGCTGGGCTTGCACTCGTCGGCGCGCACGCGCTTGCTGGGCTCGTGGACGGACGTGCACTCCGTCTGGTCTGGCCCGACGGCCACGGTGACCGCGAACTGGCCGCTGCCGGCCGCGGCGAGGGGCGGAGAAGGGTTGCGGTTCCCGCCGGCGGTTTCGAGGCTGTCGCTGCGGACGCGCTTCCTGGATGGTGAGGCCGCCGAGCCGCCCTCCGAAGTCGTGGACGACTGGTGCTGCTGGGTGGCCGCCGCGGCCGCCATCATGCCGGTGACTTTGCCCTGCAGCTCACCATACTTGGCCACGAGCGCGCGGAGCATCTCGCCCAGCCGCCTGTTCTCCTCGCCCACGCGTCGGAGCTCGGCCTCCAGCGCCTCAACCTCGTGGCTTTTCTTGACGGACATGAAGTCCTCCTCCACGAGGACCTTGGTGGTCACCGCGCGCCGTGCCGTCGGCCGGCCGAGGTTGAGGCCGAGGCTCAGGGTAGGGGAAGGCTGCCCGATCATCCACTGCTCGTCCATGGCCGCTTCCGTCGCCGCCGTAATCGCAGTACCGTTGAGAATTGGATCAAACCGAATGGTCAGAGCAAGAAATGGTTGGGGAAGAAGACCGGGAAGCTAGCTGCGCAGGAGCTATGGAGGGAACTGGTCGTGGCTGGGGAGGAGGTGCGGGCGGGTATATATAGAGGGAGGAAGGAGAGAGGCATGCGGCGTTGAGAGTTTGGTAGGAAGGAGAGGACGAGTCGGAGGAAGCATCTTGGGGTGGGGGCATGGCGCTCGCGGTCGTCGTCGTCTTGGTCGTCGTGACCGCGATAGAATATTGCAGCCGGGAAGAAGCAGTACTACTACTACTACTTTTTGTGTGTCAAATTTGAGCATGAGGTGTGATGTTTTCTGGATTGGGTAGGAGTTTGTGGGAATTGTTTGATTGGCCAAGTGGGTGGGCTAAGCACTTGGGGGGTCGCCATTTGGTCAAGGTGATCCATCAAACGCTAGCAGCTGGGAATTGGTTACAATTTGGCACTCCAAGGAAGAACAAGGCCCCATTGCCTTCAAAATCACAATATGGGGACATGTAGACCAAATATAATACATTTTTTGTATGCCATAGGTGGATGTCGACCCGGTATACCAGATGCAACATACCCGTCATATTTTTTTGGTGGATTCTAGATTTTAAATATTTCCCTAAGGGAACCTCTTGGAACATCATTTTGTCTTTGTTGAAACAAATGATATAGAACTCACATGAAATGGCCCGACTCATTTCAATGAAAGAGACCGGAGCAAATCTAACATGAGGTTAGCTAGAGCCAAGGTTTTCCTTTACCAAAGGTCGATGGAAGGTCTTGTTACCGATTATTGCGGGAAATCTCAAACTTTTACTATCAGATGATTTCAGACATAAGTTCAAATGAATAAATCAGATTTCTATCATAATTTACACTCATAGCAGCAACAACGGCCACATTTGCTTATTTGACTTGGGCCATGGATTGAAAACCTTTCTTTCAACTGGGAAGAATAAAGAAAGTATCGAGGAAGAAGACCAAGAAACTAGATGCACATGAGCTATCTAGTGAATGGGTAATAGCTGGGGAGGAGCCGCCCGCAAGAAGTAGATGACGGGTTGGAAGGAGGAAATATCTTGAAGTAGCACTAGTCGTCTTGGCGATCATCATGACCATGTCTTTGTTGAAACATTTGGGTTTCTCCATTTGGTCAAGGAGAACTACTACAAGCATGCGAACCAACAACTCATGTTTCTTACAATTTGGCACCTAGGAAAAGAAGATGTTTTGCCTTACAAAATGAAAGACAAAACATGTGTGATTTCTTTCGGCAACACATTTTGCCATGTGGGAACTGGCATGTGGGCTAAAACACTATCAAATACTTTTCAACATGCAATTTGTATTTTATGAGTAAGAATAAATATGACGAATGGATCCGTGTAAATGTGCATATCTATCATGTTGGCCGCGGCTTTTAACAACATTTTCTGGCATGGATTATTCACGAACAGGTACTAGCAAACTCAAGGGTTGGGTATAAAGATTTAGCTCAATTGATACACCTATGATAGGTTTGTCCACATGTGGTTTCCCAAAGCATTTAGATAAGTGTGCAATCATGATGACACATTGGCAATGATTTCCCGTATTGCTATCTTTCTTTTTATGCATCAATTGTTGGGTTGATATATGAATGTTGGCTTTTAGGCTTGTAGGCAGAAATTCCGTCAGCAATAGCTTTTATAAAAAATCATATGGAATGGCACAACCCATTACATTGATTTCGTTGTATGTAAAACAAAGGTTTGTTGGACCTCGTTTGAATTTTTCTCTGAGATACAACATCATTTTTTCAAATGTTTGCACAAAGTTGGTTGAAGCATCCAAAAGAAAATTTTATAATGGAGTGTCTTGACTCTAGAGAGCATGTGTGACTACGCATTTCTGAAGTTCTAGTCAATTTTGTGCTCAACATTGTAGTTTACTTGTACAACTAAAGTTGTCATTTCACATAGAAAAGTGCACTTTCACCAAACCTAAAGTTGAATTGCAAGAAAAAACTACAAAGAGTAAGTGCAACACAAGAACATAAGCGCAGTTGCGGCAAATAAAGTGCAATTGCATGTGCACAGAATAAAAGTGCAATTGCACCTACTGCAAGAAATACAAAATTAATCAATAAAAAGAGCAAAAATAACTAGTAAAACTTCAGAAGAATGAACGAAATTTTGCAGGGTTGACTAAAATTTAAAAAATTAAAGGTGACTCAAACTCAACACAAGGTACCTTAAACACCGATAAACAAAAAAAAACTGAAACCTCAAAAACATCCAGGCGCATATTTGTTTTACCAATTCTGATTTTATAGAAATGACTGGAATTACACAGGATTGGCTAAGATTTGACAAGGAAAAAAGGTGACTCAAACTGAACACTCGGTAATTTTAAAACCATTGTACAAAAAATACCTCAAACCTAGAAAAATATCAGGCGCATACTTTTTTTATACCAATTCTGATTTTGTAAACATCATGTCTTAGATCACCCGTAGGATTCACTGAGCAAGTCGTTACATCTCAAAGCCGTACACCTGATTAAGCGACCCGGTTTTGGATTACCAAACATATTATCAGCACGGCCAGAACTTAACACATTACGATTTCGTCTCCAGTCCATCAGACATAAATACAGAGGACCTGGACCTGTAGTGAGTACGTGCTGGACCCAGCACGTATCGTGACTTTCAGTTGACGTGATCTCGGAAAGAATCGGTAAATAACGATTGAACGATATATAAATCTAACTCGGTCTGGACCAAGTGTGCGTACGGTGTGACATAAACAAGTTTGGCTTGATCTCTTCGCACCCTGTACGCAGCCACCATTACCACCAGCTGAGAACAGATAAGTCCAGAAATCACAGAGACCAGGTCACCTTTGTTGATCTTTCACTTTACAAAAATCTGGAAGAAAGGCGGCTGATAAACTACGTACGAAGTCCATAGACTTCATCCACAGTACATACTTTACAAATTTAATATGTGTACCAGCATATGAGTTGTACATGCGCTCTTCTTGGTTCAAACGTCTCTCTTGAACCGGTGCTGAATTTCGTCTGAAGTTCCAGGTTTATTAACGATGCCAGAAAGACCACATCAAAAGCAACGAAGGTTTTCTTGAAGCGGCAAAGCTATTGTTCTACACATTCTCGAAGAAAGAACTCGAAGAAACAGAAAGGTTCATGCATCATGCGTGTTCAGATTTCTTTTTCAGGGTGATTAATTTGCAAGCATGCCTCTATGCAACCAACATATATTGACCAAATAAATGATATATCAATTCTAAGGTCAATTTGGATCCAACACTATTTTAGATCGGACGCCAGGAAGAAATATGCTGTCACGAATCACATGTACACATTTGGGGTGTGAACTCGGCGAGGTGCCATATGTATACTGTAGTTTATGGGTCGTTGTTGGGAGCCTTTTTCGGTTAGCAAGCACGAGTATCACATCCAAGTTAATGAGATGAATGCATGGCCATGCCTGGATCGATGCATCGAATCTCCTATTGCTATGATTTCTGCACATTTAGCACGTGTTGTACTAGTTGTGATCCACCGGCCTAGCAGGTTTGCATGAACTTTACACTGGATAATTTAGCTCATTGAGGAGAAGAGAATGATTCCATCAATGCTTTTTTTTTAGGGAATAGACCCTCCAAGAGGTATCATATTTCATAGAAGAAAGGTTAAGATGGTTGAAACATCGCTAAGAAAGGTAGTACAACACATCGACCGCGGTACATTGGCAAGCGGCTTACTACACATTTTGTACAATGACAGGGTGATAAACGACTCGCATTGTCCAACATCCTATTACGAATGGTGGGGAGATAGAGCACAAGGTTTTAAGACCGCTTCACGACCAAGCAACCTTGCTTCCAAGGCAGCATAGACCAACGCACCTCCCATCTTGAGCCTAGAGAAATTAGCTGACAGATTTGGGGAAGACGTTGACCAAGTTGCGTCCTCCCCGTTGTATATTGCGCCTCAGAAGCCCATGCTCTGGTAATAGGGGTGGATATCAAGCTAGTCCTAGAGGCGGGAGTAGGAACAACTTGTTGTTTCTCTACACATGTATACCATATTGAAGACACATATCAGTTATAGCATAAATAAATAAATAATAATAATGCACATGGAAATAAATAAAAACTCATTATTATTGCATATGGGGTATATTTCCTTCAGAAGGTACAGTCAAGGCCATGCCACAGCTCTAGGTAGATTACGCCGTTCACATGCATCGCTGTGGCCTGCATCGGTCGCACCGAGCAGGGTTTCACCATGGTCAACCATAAAGACCCACATGCTACCGGAGCCGTTCGATTGTTAGAGATAGGGGACAAGGATGCAAGCTATCGGCTTGAGCCACCACCATAAAGAGGAAGGCGCACCCGTCTCACAAAGAAGGAGCGTTGACCACCACTTGCATCACCCACGTCAAGTCGATCACTGTCGGTACAACCTCGGCGCATAGCCGCCACCACCACATCAGCGAGCTACGAACGACCCGACCAAGTTGTTCCACCCCGAAGGACTGAAAGCACCAAATCTAGCCACAACAACATGGAAAACACCACCCGATAGAGGATGCCACCATCCACAACGTCATTGCGTTGAGCTTCCACTGGAGGTCCATAGAATCGTGCCATCGAGCCCTGCTTCCAAACCCTAGATCCCCCACGATAGAAGGATGGGCACCGCCACCGGTGGATGCCCCTCTCCCCACTGCCGGCTCAGCCCGGGATTCGCTCGGCCATGCCCCTTGATGGCGGCGAGTAGGTGGGTTGCGGGAGTGGACCTTGGCTCACCGGATTTGAGGCCACGATGCGGCTTGGAGGAGCCGCACGGGCGTGCTCTTTTTTTGCGAGAGAGGAGGGGACTCGATGTCCTCGATCATTATTTGGCTAGACCGATAGTTTACATGGAACATATTTCCCTTAGTTAATTAGTGGCAACTTCTAAATATGTGGAAATTTAAAATAAGACGCATCCCGCACAATACTTCATGAATTGCTCACGTCACTCGACACCATAAAGAAGGAGGGACCGACAACTACAAGCATTTAAGTAATCTTTCCACCATCACAATTTATCCGTCTATTAAACCGTTAATGCAATTGATGGTCCTTGATCATGACTGGATTCGCCTTAACGAGAACTTCAAAACAAAATCTCATCTCAATATGTTGGGATATCATAAATCCGTCACAAGCAAGCTTATGGGTATGGGTTTGGACAACGCGGGATATGAACCAATGGATATTCCGTTGCCACTATGAGTCCAAGGAAACCAATATTCTTGGAACATTGACTTAGATTAGGGCACTGCTTAGTTAGGATAAAAAGAGGCTATTGTGGCAAAATGGGAAAATGTAACCCAAAATAAAAAAAAGATTTTAAAGAATAAACTTTTAGCGAAACAAATTCACATGTCTAAGCCTTCTATGTCGCCCCGTCTCTACGGCGCGGCAATAATGTGGCACGCAGCCTACGGCGTCATACAATGGGTACCACGCCCCAACCCATGGCGCCGCAAATTTATTTTGTCGTGCCCCAACCCATGGCACCACACAATGGGATGCCACACCCCATCCTATGGCGTTACAGGCGTGACAGAAAAAATGTTAGATGATGTGCAACTGTTTCGCGGAAGATTTTTTAAAAAGTTTATTACAAGTTTAGGTTCTTTTTGTTCAAATTGTCGACTACTTGTAGCAATGGAAAATACTCTTGGTCACAGAGAACAGAAGCAGCAGATGCAGTTTCTTACGTGGAACACAGCGCATTTGGCTGCCTCGGTGACGGTGGAACCGGCGTCCTCCACGTGTAGAAAGAGGACGGGCTGGGACAGAAAAGTTAAGACAAAGCCAACATCTCAGATCTATACAGCTCAAATGATCTCGGCCAAGTCGGACTGGAAGGGATAATTGGATGCATCGCGTGGACCCTGTCTGCCTGTCGTCCGGCCCGACGGTAGCCGCCCCCCGGAGCTTCGATCAGCTACCTAGACCCGGTGGTCATTTTCCGGCCTTGGGGAGATGTCGCAGAGTGGAGTAGGCTCCACTTCATTTTTTTTTCTCCAGCTAGTGGCCGGCCAGCGACTTGTCGCGGACCTTGACTGCACGCGGCACGCACGTTTTTCCTAGCCGAACTTTTCTTCTCCCAGCGAGACTCACTTACTCACTCGACAGTGAGACTGAGGAGGAACAATTCAGGCACGTGCTGGATCTGAACTCCAAAGCACTTGTGGAACTAAATCACTAATAGTAGTGGTACAGCCTGTACCGGGCAAGACCTATATTCTCCTAAGAACATCTCCAGCAGCTTAACTTAAGCGGATCAAAGGTAACTGTTTGCGTTGGCGTGGATAAAAAATGAGTTAGCTCCAACCCGGTGACACAACTCAAACTGAACGGCCAATCCATGGAGATGCATTTGCGGTCCAAATTTGAATCATTAATGCGTTGCCGTGGTCAGCACGTGTCCGCATCGTTCTCCCTTGGCCTGCTTGCAAGCGACTGCGCCCGCTACGTCTTTCTGTGCATCTTTTGCCTTCTGGGTCATTTCTGTATGCCAGGTACTGGCTGGTGGCGGTGACACTACGGCTTTCTACACCACGTTAATGGTGCGTCAAGCCTTTTGTGCGCCAGTACTAGTGGGGGCAGCGCCGGGCTTCAATGGTAGGGCATTGAACGCGAGCCGCTTGCTCGTCCTTTTAATGTGTGATGGCCGCGTCCATTTGTCCCCACACCATTGCCCATCTTCTCCCCACGCTTCAACGCCACGGCCGCCGCCACCACCACCATGGTAAAAGGGTGACCCTTATGGCGCTCGAACAACGAGCACGAGGCGGGTTCTTCAAGACGTAGGAAGAAGCAGCGTGACCGCCAGTACGTGCTAGCGAAGTACGGAAGCGAGTTGTTCGACCCGGAGCGCCCGCTGAAGGGATTCGTAGCATAGAAAACAAAAAATTTCCTACCGCAAGAACGAAAACACAAGCCAAGATCTAATCTAGTAGACGGTAGCAACGAGAAGATCATGAGACTAACCCTCGAAGATTTTCAAAGCCTAACGAGATTAGATCTCGTGGTGGATGTAGTCGATCACTTGCCGCTTGCAAAAGCGCGTAGAAGATCTTGACCGCTTGCAAAAGCGCGTAGAAGAACTTGACGGTGCCACAATCGGGCAGCACCTCCGTACTCGGTCACACGTACGGTGTTGATGAAGACGACGTCCTCCTCCCGCCCAGGGCAGCGGATGTAGTAGATCCTCCTCGAATCCCGCCATCACGACGGCGTGACGGGTGGTGGTGGAGATCTCCAGGCTTCGCCGCAAGCGTTGGGGAAGAAGTTAGAGGAGGAGTAGCTAGGGTTTGGGCGCAGTGGTGCGACTTGGGGATCTAGGGCTGCGACTTGTGGTCCCCTTGGGGCCCCTTGGCCTCTTTAAATAGGTGGCCAATCCCCTTGGGTCGTCCAAAACCTGCCCCCAAGTTTGACTGAGTTCCGATAGGTTTCCGGTTCAAAACCTAGTCCTACTCGGACTCTTTTGCCAATTCCGAAATTGCATTAAGGAAAGACTCCTTTTCCCTTAAGGCAACGTGGTTGCACCTATTATGGAACCCTCCGGACTTCCTTAGACATCCCGGGTCGTCCCGGACACTTCCGGAACCTTCCATAATATTCCGGACTATTCCGGTCCTTCCACCTTCTAGAAGCTCCGGTCAAAACACCGACTTTTTCCGAACCCCGGAAAATGACTTCCCATATATGAATCTTATTCTCCGGACCATTCCGAACCTCCTCGTGATGTCTCGGATCCCATCCGAGACTCCAAACAACATTCGAGCTCCATTCCATATTCCATATCTACTTAAAACGACATCAAACCTTAAGTGTGTCACCCTACGGTTCGAGAACTATGCGGACATGATCGAGACTACTCTCCGATCAATAACTAATAGCGGGACCTGGAGATCCATAATAGCTCCCACATATTCAACGATGACTTAGTGATCGATTGAACCATTTACATACGATACCGATTCCCTTTGTCACGCGATATTTTACTTGTCCGAGGTTTGATCATCGGTATCTCTATACCTCGTTCAACCTCGTCTCCGACAAGTACTCTTTACTCGTACCGTGATATGTCATCTCTTATGAACCATTCATATGCTTGCAAGCTAATTAGACGACATTCCACCGAGAGGGCCGAGTATATCTATCCGTCATCGGGATGGACAAATCCCACTGTTGATCCATATGCCTCAACTTATACTTTCCGAATACCTAATCCTACCTTTATAACCACCCATTTACGCAGTGGCGTTTGATGTAATCAAAGTACCCTTCCGGCATAAGTGATTTATATGATCTCATGGTCGAAGGACTAGGTAACTATGTATCGAAAGCTTATAGCAAATGAACATAATGACGTGATCTTATGCTACACTTAATTGGGTGTGTCCATTACATCATTCACATAATGACATAACCTTGTTATTAATAACATCCAATGTTCATGATCATGAAACTATGATCATCTATTAATCAACAAGCTAGTTGTACAAGAGGCTTACTAGGGACTCCTTGTTGTTTACATAACACACATGTATCAATGTTTCGGTTAATACAATTATAGCATGGTATGCAAACATTATCATAAACACAAAGATATATTATAATAACCATTTTATTATTGCCTCTTGGGCATATCTCCAACACCCGCTGCCATGGCCGGACGTGAACCTGCTGACGGTTCGGCGGCTTAACTCCACGAGGGTGCCAGCCCCTCCTATAATGCGCGAAGGGCGTGTGCGGTGTGATGAGAGCTGCCGGCGCTGGTCCCTCCTCCCACTTGATCTGCGGGATGATCCGGTCTACGCGATGAACTCGGCAAACTAGGACACATTCGGGTCATAGGAGTTCAACCCACACTAGCACGTTGGATACCTTGGCGATGTTAGTATCTTTATCCGTGAGTTCGGCAGTGGCCCATTCGACGATGAGGGCGGCAATAATGACATCAATAGTGGTGGCGATCCGCCGGTCGTCAACCCGGAAGTCCGGCCGCTGGACCTCATCGAGGAGGAGGCGATGAAGAACGCCATTTTACAGAGCAAGCTGGAGGAGCTCGCGCACTGGAATGATCTCGCTGTCCAACTGCGCAAGTTGCACTGGCACAGGGCAGACCATTCACCCCTCTAGTGACCCCTGTGACTACCACCTGCGCGCGCCACCACCTCCTTCCGCGACAACAACAACGCCTGCATCAGTGTCGGCGCCATCAGTAGGCCCCCTTTCGGCTAACCCTAACCCTAACCCCAGCACATGGCACCTTGTATGGTCGTGGCTGTGGGGCCCTCTAGTGTTCGTCGTCATCAAGGATGACGACGAGTAGGCATCAATGGCAGCAACAACCCTAGTTAACCTAGGATTTTAATTTTTAGCTATTTGTTTTCTTTTTTCGCACTTTGTAATTAATTTTCTATCAACAAAATAAATTTTTAGCGAGAGGAGGCGACAGTTCGCGTTGGAAACAACGCGGGAAGGTTGGTCGTCGCCATTAATGGTGTACTTCGCGGAAACTGAAGCGGCGACTGGCCACGCGGCGTCCACCCACCTCCCCCACGCGCCTTCAATGCGGGTCCACCGCCTCCTTTAAACCCCACCGCGCATCCCGATGTACTACCCGCAGTCGGAGTGCATGGCGCCGCCTCTACAAAGGCCGCTGGCAAGGACGACGGCGTCTGGGAGCTCCCGCACCAGATCGTCGATCGCCGGCGACCGCACACACTCGGTCGTGCACGCGCCTCCTTTGGGTGGCGTCGTCATCGACGACGGGGCGAGGCGCGCGTCTTCAGCTCCGTCCCATCGGACGACGGGGTCGGCCCAACGCCGGTGTCTCAAGGAGGAGGACGCCCTCCGTGGCGGCGACGACCCGTAGGAATTCCCCGGGCAAAACTTCATCATCGACCGCTCCATCAAGGAGGACTACCGGTAGATAACGATGGACCCGTGGCAGGCGGCGATGTGGTCCGCCAAGGACCACGGTACCAACTTCGTCGACCTCGCCGGACCTTCCGTGCCACCGGCACCAAAAGGAGGAGGACGATGACTGGTCCTTCGGCTCGTCCAGCGACGACGACGGCAACGATGCCAACAATCTCGACTTCAGCGCCTTCGACGGACGTCGCCACTAGTTTTCTTTTTAATTTTTAGTTTAAATTCGAGTAACTTTTATATAAAACTAGTCAATATTTATATGAATTTTGTTTTTTAAATGTCATTAGCAGTGTCAGCGCCCATATCAACGCCTATTTAGGGGGCACCGGTGGAGCTTGTAAATTTGGGAGCTGAAGTTCACGGCAAAATGGCGCTTCGTTCGTGTACCCGGCGCCGCCCGCCGTGGACAATATTGGTCCTTGCATTTGGTGGAAGGAATCCGTGGGCGTGCCCTGAAACGCGACCATCGAAGCACGAAATCTCGCCGGTCGCCGGTCGGTAGATCCGCCTTGCTGGCGGAGCACGACGGACCGCGACGCCGTGCGCCACAAGGGGACGATGGATGCAGACTGCCAATTCGTCGCATACGTGGACAAGGTCTTCCGCGCGCACGCACGCACGTATACACGACTTTTCGCCGTCATGTTCCCCCTTCCCCGGCGCCGGCGGCTAGTAAGTTTCGGTCTGTCTTTGTTTACTGGACTCGTCTGCACTGCATCGACCGTTCCATCGTCTCGGGACCGACCGATGCAACAACAAAAAATAAGCTAAATCGACGTGGAATTTTGCTTCGCGTCTCTGTCGGCGACGTATAGTATATGCTTAGCTATCTGATAGTATCATATACTCTGTGCTGCATCTTTCTACTTAGGCTGGTCATAGTGGGTAGTAACTTAGACTAGTAACATATGCCATATTACTACTCTAAGTTACTACCTTCATAGTGGATAGTAACTTATATGTGGTGTCATGCATTGTGTAATTAGTATGTTGTAGACTCATCTTGCATTGGGGTGTGCGATGTTATGGTAACATAGCTAGTTATCACCTCAATCTCTTTCTTCATTTATTGTCATGCCATGTCACCAAAATGCATTGAAATGTGTGATGTTACTAGCTAAGTTACTCCCACTATGAGTAGTAGTAGTAGTATATCTAATTCTAATCATATCTTCATGTTCTAACAGCTCAGCGATGACGCACGCCACGCGCACATGTTTATAACCCATCTTGGCCTCGTTACATACGCATATACCTTTTCGGCCCAATTGCTGCACGTGAACTTCGTGTCACGCCGTGTTTGCTGCACATGCTGCTTTGAGAGCTCCTTTTGTTTAGTTCGCTGCTCGGCTCCCTACAGCTTAACTATCACTTTTGTGCACTTATCTTGCCTTTTGGGTGTGATGTTTATGATAATAACACAGCTAGTTGTTATAAAAGCGACAAGAAAAATAATGAAGAACGATAAAGGTAAACGCAACGGAAAAACATGATTTAACGTGGAAAAACCCTTCCAACACAGAAGGGGAAAAAACCACGGACGCCAGCCAGCAAAACTTCACTATATCGGGGAGTGTTCGCCGCGGGTTATCTCATAATCTGATTAACCCTATCCGGCGCTACGCTTCGGCCCAAACCTCCGGCGACGGGTCTCGCTCCGCTCGTCAGAAGCTAGCCTCCCTTTAGTATATGAATTTGGATCACAATACAACACTAGTTACTTTTTTTTCATCATTTATTGACAAACCATGTTATCAAAATGTACTGGGATGTATTATGTTATCGCTTCCGTTACGCACACTATGAAGTAGTTCGCGCCATCTAGAGAAAACAATACATATCTGTGATACAACAAATTATATTTTATTGTCATCCCTCATAATAAATGAAAATTAATAAAAAAATTGTAGGAAATTATGTTGCTTAGGAAACATAAATGGTACAATAGAGAAACTAGTATTCTCTTATTTCCTAAGAGATCATGTCTTAGCTAAGAAAAGATAACTTATTTTATTCTCTCTTATGCAAATAATCAAAAATCCAAAGTGGCAAGCGCACGGAAAGGGTGACGTCACCCCATTGAGATGTCTGATGTTATCGCCTATGTCCTAATATGTTATTGCAAAACAGTTTTACAGTAGCTGATTTTCCAAAACAACTTTAGCGAGGCCATGTGATTTTGAGCTTTACGGTCCCACACAACAATTTTTTAATTTGTATAATAGGTCACCATCCGCACTTCAAGAGCAAGGAACTTCGCCTCATGCTCTCTTTGCATGTTAAGGAAGCTCAGCTCGGACTTGGCCGGCCAAACATCCACACCGCCGCATCAACGCGCACGTGGCCAGATTTGGCAACTCAAAGGTACCCAGCCACCACCAGTTGACCGTCGCACGAGATTATCGCAGCGTAGTGGCCAAACTAGCGCAATCGAACGCCGAAGAAGTTGGTGCAACTCTTTACGTGGCGTCATCCCGATGCAACGGTGGTGACCGAGGTGGTGCGGCGCAACACAACACTCAAATTGGGCTCGATTTGGCAGGGCGGGCTCGTGGCGGCCGAATCTGGCAAAGACTCGACAAGTCGTAGGCGTGTTCGGTTAGACTAGTGGCAGCGGGCGGGCGGTATGAGGATAGTTCAGAACAACAGTTAGACTGTGTCTGTGGCTTTCATATTGTTTTGCGGCAGCGACGCCGTGATGCAAATATGCAGCACTAGGGGTTTGGGTTTATCAATTTTTATGGAGCACCAAATGCCTATAGGGCGTTTGATGAGGAATAATCGGCCCAAATGCTTTTGAATTTTTTTTTGACATCAAACCTGTTATACATCAATTGTTAGAAATGTATGTGGCATGTATAGGTAGCTATCTCTACATGGTTCGTACACACTAAATTCAGCAAAGATAAACGTCGATTAATTTGTTGGATAAATTTCAGCATGGCCGAGTCAGAAGGTGACCTCGATGTTCCTAGCCGTTGAAATGTTAGGAGAGCTGGTCTCGTCGCAAGCAACTGTTTGATGGTCGTAGTACGCGCTGAGTCTTCATTATGTTTCACGTGATTAGGCGACGTTTTCTCTCTTGCATTTGATCCCGCGACAAGAAAATATAGTGCAGTACTACAATAATTTTACAGTTCAAACGATCGACCAACGTAGGTTAGAGCACGAAGCATCAACGGTATGCCCAGAACAATACTACGGTCTATACACCAATTCTTTGTATGATATTGATACCTTACGCGCGCACCACGAGTTGCCTGGAGTCCTGGACGGTTGACTTTCCGGGGCTGAGTTTTGGACAACGGCCATTTATGCATTCCGAAGCTCACGCTTGGTCAGCTTCAACGATATCCGTATGGTACGTGCGCCAAGCTGCTGACCGTTGCAGTGCAAGTCCACCTTCAAGGGTCAACGCCAGTCGATGGATGAAAATGGGGTTAACTGCCGACATGCATGGACCTTTTTTTGTGGTGAGGATATGCATAGACCTTTGAATGTGAGATTTCTTACGTGTCAAAGTCAACCATAATGCAAACTTGAGTAGCGTTAGAAGTCAATCAGCAGGAGGTTGGAAGTCAACCACCACTGATGAAATTAGATCGGCTGGCCCCATTGCTACCCTGATCTGTGAGAAAATATATGATACTCCAGGAGGTTGGAGTAGCGTTAGAAGACAACTACCAGGAGGATGGAGTAGTACTGGTACTTCAACTAGGAATTATTTTCAAAGGGATCGATGTGTTAGAAATCTCTTCTAATAGATGCTAGTATAAAATTCTTATGGAAAGCCACAATCCGTTTTATTGCTTTCGTTGTAAAATTATACTACTAGAGGTTAGTTCAACCTTGTGGAGTTTTTCTCCCGAGAGACTTTACCGCTTTTGAAATGTCCCCACATGTCGTGCGGGTCATCCAAATAGCCAATTTTATAGAAGAGTGTGTAGAGGGTGACTGAAAATGTACCTAAGTTTGAGCCAATATTTATGCCGAACCATTAAATTGCATTTGCAGGTGTACTAATAAAAGAGTAACCGTAGCAAAGATAAAAGTGCACGTCCAAAAATGATAAGCAGCTAAAGAGAAAGTACAACACAAAAAGCAAAGTGTAATCTGCCAAAAAAATACAACTGGCATAAATTACAAAACAAAAACAAAAAGATAGTGAGTAGAACTTCACGAACGTGACTAACATTTCGTAGAAGTGGGTATGTGAGTGAATTTTGAAAGAAGTGACTATAATCTACTAAAGATCGTGACTCAAACCTTACACGATGCAGTTGAAACACCAGTAAACAGAAAAAAGTGACCAAAACTTCAATCCTGATCCTGGCGCATGTTTCTATTTTTTACCAATTCCGATTGTGCAAGTACATGGCTTACATTTCGAGTAGGATTGACAAGTCGTGACATCGATTTAAAAGCCCTACGCTTGGTTAGCCAGGCCGGTTATGATCGAGGATGTCAGCACGGTCAGGAAACAGAACACATTAACAATTTGATCTCCAGATAATCAGACATTACGCTGGACCTGGACGTGGAGTGAGCACGTGCTTACCGGGACTTTCAGTTGACGTGATCTCAGAAAGAACTGGTTAGTGTAGTCATTGTACAAATACACAAATTTAACTTGATGTGGACCTCGTGCGTGCATAGACGAATTTGGCTTGATCTCTTCGCACCATGTCGCAGCCCCACTACTAGCTGAGAAGTGGGAATGTGCAAGTCGAGAAATCACAGAGACCAGGTCACCTTTGTTGATCTTTTCCCTAAAAAGGTTTCTAGAAGAAAGGCCGCTGATTAACCACGTACGCACTATTTCTATTGGCCAGAAGATAAAGGAGCTTAGTGTTCATTTCTAGCATTAATTTTAAGTTTATTGGCAGACTAGCAAATGAGGCAGCTCATCTCTGCGCCAGGAGTGCTAATAGTAATAGGAGAAGGTGTTTGTGGATTAATTATAAGCCACCCTTCTTAGATAATGTCCCGTCGAAGGATTGTAATCCCATTACTTAATTAATGAAGCTCCATTTGATCGCAAAAAAAAACCACGTACGCACTGTACCGATATATATGGGAATATACTATATGCGCTTCCTGTTTCAAACATCTCTCTAGCTTGTGGCGGTGCTGAATTTCATCGGAATTTCCCGGTTTCTTAACAGTGATGGCAAGACCACGTCAAACCTAATAACGAAGATTTTTCTAGAAGTAAGCAGCATCGAAGCTGGCCTTCTTCACATTCTCGAACGGAAGGAAATGAAGAAACTGAAAGGTTCATGAATGATGCATGTTCAAGTTTATTTTTCTGGCGGATTAATTTCCAAGCACACTCCTATTCAAACCAAGGTTTAAAAAAATGTGCTAAATAAAATAGCGGCAGCCTCTTTTAAACGCTTTGGACGCTATATCGTGCTAGTAGCATGGTATATTTCAAATACAGTTTTTCAAATAAATAATTTTACTAGAACGAATGGATATATAGTCCAAAAGTAACCAAATCGTACATACATAACCACATATAAAAATAGATCTTAAATATTTTAGAAAGCTAACATCAGCATTTCACAAGGCAACAACATACTATAAATTAGTTATTAATTATTATTATCATTAGCTATATTATCTTCTAATTTAGAAGTGAAACCAAAAGATTGCAGTTCATCACCACGAAAAAGTGAAAGCAACTTGCCTGAAAAAATAGCGTGCTAACGCTATGAAGTTTTACCGCGCTATTTCGTAAATAGCGCCATACGGAGCAAAAATACTAAAATTTAGTGTGAACCCTTTAGATATGTTATAGCGCACTATTAGCAAAGAAATAACGTGCTATTTTAAACCTTGATTCAAACCCAACCACCATGCTAACCAAATTAGTTATGAATCAATGATCAGCCGGATCAAACACTACTATTCATAAAAGAACCCTGGAAATTGATTAAACACGGCCGCATGCTGGAAGAAAGGTGCTGTTCCTTCTCGGGACGAACCACACGTACAGTACATATCTGAGTACTGTATTCTTCTTTGGGTGTGCTTTTCGGTTAGGAAGCAAGAGTATCAATGTGATGCATGTGCGGGCTTGCCTGGATAGATGCATCGAATCTCCACGTAGCTGCGATTTCTCCACATTTAACACGTGTTGTTGTTGTAATGCACCGCCAGGCTGCAAGGATATGATTGGGTGGACTTCACCGGCGAGAAGACAATGATTGGACTAGCATTGGCAAATTTGCATGCTTGTACTTTAGGCTACACACAATTTGAAAATATATGATAAAGTTATAGTTTTAAAACGTGCACTAATCTATTCATTATACTCACATCCACGTCGTTGTCATTTGCGTGTATCCTACAACACAAGTACTTTACATTGAGTTATTTCATGCTTGCAACATCACATAATTGCTCCGATCCATAATAAGTGTCGGCGCTTTAGATATATTTGTCTCAACAACCAGGCTTCCACACCTTTGGCGCTCATGCAGAGGTTTAAGGACGAGGCCGCTAGATGGAGAGCGGCAGGCGCAAAACACCATGCGGAGTTATCCGCTTAGGGCTGGCCTTGTTTTATCCTTTTTTGGTTTCTGGTTGGGCTTAGGGCATCTCCAGCGGCACGGCGACCATTTGCGTCCGGCGTGACCGAAATGTCGCTGTTCGTGGCGACGCAAAGTGACCGAGCCCCGCGGAGACGCAACACCCAAATATGCGCCAGTTTCGGCGGACGCTCGGCGGACACGCAAAGTGTCCGCCGCTTCCCACCGCTCGCTGGCGCGAGTGTGCATCGAGGGCATCGATTCAGCGGTCGCTCGCGTTCGCCCGCAGCCTTCGCCATCAATGGCGGCTGCTGTTGGCGCCGGCGGGCGGCGGCGGGCTTCTGCGGCACCTTCAATGGCATCGTATCCGCGCGCGCCCGCCCATAAGTCCACCGGCCGCGTCGCTCCTTCGCCCACACCTCCACAACCACCACCCGCGGCGCCATGGGGAAGAAGAATGACTTCGAGGCCTCCGGCAGCGGCGCAAGAAGATCCCGCTCCCCGTCTCGGGAGGCTCATGCACGGCCAATGGATGCCGTGCGACGACGCCGGTCCGCGTGCGGCTCGGCGGCGGCGGCCGCTGCCGCCGGTGCCTATCCCTCCGCACGCGCGAGCGATCGGACCGCGGAGATCCGGCGCAGGAGGCGGTATCGCCGCGGACCTCCACGACGATCCGGCGTACGCCATCGACTCGAGCTTTGGCGTACGTACCTGTCCACGGAGACGGACAGGAGACGAAGGGCAGGCTTCATGGGCGACAGGGATTACCCTTCGGCCGCACCGCCGCCGTCGCCGCAGGCGCCGACGCGTCGTCAGCAGGGGCAGACGCGACGTCAGCAGACGCAGCACAACGACGCCGACGACGACGACGAAGCCTACGCCGTGTATGACGACGACGATGACTACGTCGAGGCGCTCGCGTACCATAGCGAGGAGGTGAAGGACGACAGCGACGACTACGTCGCTGTCGTCTTCCACGAATGGCAGCAGGCCTTGGCGGAGGGCCGGAACTTCGACTTCCGGACAACATGACGGACGACGAGATGGCGAAGGTCGCCGTCCTCGTCTCCGAGCACGAGGCGCCTCGCGCCCGCCGCCCCGCTACGCCACCGCCATGCGCCGCTCGCGGCGGATGATGTCCCGCGACGGCTCGGCGCCTCCGCGCCCGCCACCGCCGCCACGCCGCCTCCGGCGCCACGGCGCCACGCCGCCAGCCGGCGCCTGGCGCCGCCGGCGCGGGCGCTGCGGCGCGCGCGGCTGGCTCCGGCCGGCGGCCGCGCCCGGCGGCGCCGCCGGCGCGGGCGCCGGGGGGGCTCATCGTCCGGCCGACCCGACGAGGAGCGATGGCGTTTTAGGTTTATTTTTAAGTATGTAAAACTATGTTTCATGTTTAAAAAAGGATTCATCCTAAAAAATGCGTCTGCCGCTGGAGCCACCCCGACGCAAACGGACGCGCGGTCGATTTCGACCAAAAGGGTCGACGCAAACGGACGCGCGCGGACGCTAAAATGCGTCGCGCCGCTGGAGATGCCCTTAGGCCGTGTCATGTTTGCTCCTTTTATATCAATATAAAAGGCAAAGCTTTTGTCTCTTGCTTCAAAATTTAATCAAGAAAAAGAGTACTTAATTTTTAGAAGAAAACCGACTAAAAACCTACCATAATAGAGTCAAGATGACACAACCAAGCCTAACAAAGATCCAAACACTACGGCCACAGAGCCACGAAAACGAGACATGGGTGGCACCCATTAATCAACTGCAGATCCAGGGTAGGCAACAATCAAGGTGGCGAGAAAATCGCAAACCTCACGACATCTCCAGGCATTGTTGCCAATACTCCGGACTTAGCAACCCCATCACCCAAACGGAACCACATGTTTCCCGGATGAGAGAGAGAGAGAGAGAGAGAGAGAGAGAGAGAGAGAGAGAGAGACTGCAGCGTCAACCACACCACTCTTCTCAAAGCCAAGTGCCTGACTCGGCGGAGAAGCCACATCCGAGATCGTGAGAGTCAGACCTCATTTTCTGGACGGAAGGAGGGCATAACCTCAGCTCACCACCACGCAAGTCCAGGAGCACCATGTAAACACCCTGAAAATTATAAATATGCACCCGGTACCGAATGCTCTAGCTCCACCACAATCTCCGGCGTTATATAACTATTATATATCATTCGATGTGATGTAAATGATGGCCGACATATGAGTGTATGTTCTTTTCATCTGCATAACATTTCAAATATGTCATTAGTACTATTTTCTATGTGAGACAAAGTCAAGCCTACTAGCCTAGGCAGATCGTCTAGACTTCTGTAGAGGAAAAGCTCAAGTGAGACTGGCTTGTTGCGCCAAGTCAGATTCGAAGGGGATGGATGCGTATTCCGTCACTTCGCGTGGACCCTGTCTGTCTATCGTCCGGCGCGACGGTAGCCGCCGGCAGCGGGGCCGGAGCCAAGCCTAGTCTCGGATGGTGAGTGGGACTTGGCCATTTCCGGCCTTGGCTCTATATATTTTTCCAGCAAGTGGCCGGCCAGCGACTTGTCGGGGATCTTGACTGCTCGCGCCACGCACGTTTCTTCCAGCCTAACTTTTCTTTTCCCAGCGAGACTCGCTTTGCTCACTCACTCGACAGTGAAGCTGAGAAGGAACAAATCAAGCATGTGCTGGATCAGAACTCAGAAATACGTACGTCTGGAACTAGCAAATCAACGCCCGATATCCCGGCAAGATCTGGAGCTTCGTAAGCTTCTAATTTAGGGTCGGAACCAATCCCGTGGGCGAACCATCAAATCATCACGAAATCTCACGGGATCGGTGGGTGGAAGCTCGAGCAGATCCGCCTGGCTGGCGGACCGGGACGCCGCCGACGCCGTGCGCCACAAGGGGATCGATGATGCATGGCCACCGGTCCAACCTGCGCGCACGCACGCGATTTTTCGCCGAGATGTTCCCCGCGGACGTACTAGTAAGTTTCGGTTTGATTAACCTTCCTTGGTCTTGCTCTTTGTTTACTGGATTCTTCTGCATCCACCATTCCATCGTTACGGGACCGACCTCGTGCTGCCTGTATCTCGATCTAACCAGACGTTGGAAAATACTAAACTCGGCGTTGAATCTAACTTCCCGTCCGCGACGGGCGACGTGGATGCTAATACCTCACTTCTACAACACAAAACGTTTTAGGAAAGGTTTTCGTCGATAGCGAGCCGTCTATAATAACTTCAATCTCAGGATCCGTCAAATAAGTCTCGCGTAAAGGTGGTCATAGGGGATAGAGTGTGTGCGTTAATTTATAGAAACTAGATGACACCCCGCGCGTTGCCGCGGAACGTGTAAGTTTATAGTCACCGAAGAACTACATAAATAAAAACAATGTCGATGTTAGGTCCAGTGGATAAGAGTAAATAAGAAATGTTTGATTAATCTTTTGCACTGACTCATTATGAAAAACAAATCAAAGAAACAATGAGACGTAGCTTATGACTCCGGCCTAGAATTCCCAAACAGAGGAAGTATTTAATATGACATTGCCTAATTGTAGGTATGATTATGCAATTCTGAATAGCATGCGGAAATCTTGAGCTCTGCCACATAGTTGACAATAAACTTCAGAAATGAATATCCTGATTGAGCCCAATGCTTAAAGGGAATGTGTCGACTTAGCCAATTACTTAGCAGCTGTGAACAACTGGGATTTTATACACCTTTACAGAAGTAACAGCTCGTGAAGTTGTACTGGATCTGCAATCCATTATGCACTGAAGATGGCGAGTATTGCATTAGTCCAGATGTAGGATTCAGGTGGTATTTGACCCGCAGTAGAATATGAAATGCCATGAAACAGCGATAAGCCTCCAATTCAAGGAAAATGGTAAGGATAATCTGATTTCTTGATAGACAGATTGACTGCGGGGTATTTTCTGGAATACCTGCATGACAGAAGGATCATCAGTACTGATCAACATTTTCTGAGGTGAAGTTGATGGAATATGCATCGGGCATGAATAAATTTGAAAAGTAAAAAGAAAGAAGACCAAATATATGTGATTTCACGCACAAAGAAGAAATATGGAGATGGATAGGTATAGGGCAAGTAGATACCTTCTTGAGCCTTGCAGGGACCGTTCATGCCTGGGACGCAGCAGACGGCGACGGCATTGATCACCAGAATTAGAAGCAAGATTGCCTTCATAAGATTTATAGACCATGAATCAGACCAGAGCGGGGAAAGGATGGAAGGATGTGAAGTCGGATAGGATTCTGATTTCTGAAATATCGCCAAAAGCATCAGAGCAGCAAGTGAATATAAAGTACATTGGAGAGAGACACTACATGAATGAGGGAGCGGAGAAGCTCCATTAATCAAAGACACACACGGTTGTTTATTACTCATGTCTCTGCCGGTTCACTCTCTGCATGGAGAACATGAAGAGCCAAAAGAAAACCCATCAACGCATACATCATGAGTAGAAACGCTGGATAGAGTTCATGGCATATTGATCTTTGGTGGCTGAAACCCGGGAAGAGAAAATTGAGGGTACAGTAGAGCTCTCATTAATAAAGGATGGTAAAAATTGTTGTTGGTGTGGTATGCTGCTGATGTGGCAAGCTGATGAGGTGGATAGCTTGCATGTTGAGATAATTCTTTTTAGTGGGGTGCTCCTATTTAGATATAAAAGATAAGTGTGCTTCGTAAATAAAATTTGCTAAAATGTGTTGGATATATTAGCAATTTTCCGCATTATATAACTAAGACAGAGAATAGATAAAGCATGACTTGAAATAGGATAACCAAACTCGTCGTGACATCTAATAGAGAGTATGATAAAAGCAATTCTAGATAAGATACTATAGCTAAAATTGCATCATGATATCGACTAGGAGAATGAGGAGAACAAACGGGACATCGGAAGAAGTCCCGTTTGCGTTCCCGGTGTTGTCGCCCATATCGTCGTAGAGACTGTTGATGTTGGGGAAGAACTCGTCCGCGTCCGTGATGAAGTCACTAGTCGCGCAGAAGTGCTCCCCAAAAACCTTATCGCCGCTCCCCCGTACACGATCACAAGCGTCGGGGCTTCAGAGGTCTACTGTCCCGGCTCATGGTGCACGCCGCAAGACGGGATAGGGAAGACCGTGATCGACGCAAAGCTCTGGAACTAGGAGGGTGTAGCGCCTTCGTTTGTGTTCCTAGAGTGGAGCGACTTCTCTTTTATAGGCACACAGGAGGAGGCAAACGTGCTGCGTTGGAAGATGAAACGAATAGAAGATGAACTGAACAGTCAGCAGTATTCAGTATCCACTATAGAAACGTTTCAGCTTCTGCAACCATTTAAATTTCACTCACGCGTGACAAAAAAGAAAGAAGCTCTCGGTTCGAGGCAATCCTGCAAACCGCATCGTGACAAGGCGAGCGAGCGGGCGACGGATCAAGAGGAGCGCGCGTGTGGGAGTTCTCTTCTCATGCTTGTACAACAAGTGGTGCAAGCCCCTTATATGGAGGTCTAACTCCCTCTAAACTAGCAAGGTGGAAATAAACTTTTGTCACACCCCTTATCAAGCATGAATGAGCCAATTAGGCCTTTCGGATTTTCATAAAATATGCAATAAATAATAGCCTATATTTAGGCAAAATTCCTGCAAAATGTCATACATTATAAAAACATAGTAATAGTAGATAAATAGTATCACCTCATACGAGAATAGACTTTTGTAGCCTGGGCTACATGTATGCCATTTTTGAATCTACGAAATTTTTATTTCAACATGTTAAAAAAATCGAAATAAATACTGCGGTATAGACAACATTGTAATATACAAGCATGTAAATTTTCAGAATGAAATATGTTGTATTTTGGGCTCAGAAAAAATAAGAAATCTTTCATCATTGGTGAACAGTACGCTAAAATCTAGATTTGGTTATTTTGAGAGATTTTTTTTTAATTTTTACCGAGTACAAAATATAATGTATTTCAATTTGAAAATTTACACAATGATAGACTAAAACATTCACTACGTCTATGTATTTTCTCAAAAATTTGTAGAAATCTAAAACGGAAAATTTGAAGTTTTTTTTTCAAAAATAACAAAACCGGGCTACATCTAGCCCGGGCTACATTTGAGATATTCGCACCTCGAACTTTAGAAAAAGAGGATAACAGTGGCTGTACGAACCAGCCCTGGATCGAGTATAGTTCACAACCGGATCAATTAGTTGCATCCTTTTACTTCCTTTTTTTCGAAATGGGGGCTGACCCCGGCTTCTGCATCAATCGATGCACGCAGCCCTCTTTTATTACCCATATAACATAATCTTTAGTTTTACAATTCACGAATCACAAAGCGTGTACACAAAAATTAGCCAATGAAAAATAAGAGAGACTCGCTTATACATCTGAAAGTCGTTTAACAGGACGCCAGCCATCCTGGTTGTATATAGCCCGTGCCACCGCATCCAGCCGGCGGCATCCAGCATGCATAGGCTCGCGTTGCGTCTCCGGCAGTAAAAGAGACCATTCGTGGATCCAGTGTGAGACCATACGGGTAACCTGTAAAAAATTTGAGTTCGTACTCTTGTTAAAGACAATATCATTGCGGCAGTTCCATATAGCCCACATGAGCGCGCAAAACCCAATTCTAATTTTGAACTTGGACACTTTGTCAACTCCGTTTAACCAATTTCCAAACATATTTGTAACATTTGTTGGAGGAACAATATTGAAAGTGAACTGAATAACTCTCCAAATAAGTTTAGCGAAGGGACAATCAAAGAACAGATGATTGATTGATTCCGATGAATCACAAAACGCACATTTCATGCAACCATTCCAATTCCGGCGAGCTAAATTATCTTTAGTGAGTGTAACTTTTTTATGAAGAAACCACATAAAAATCTTGACTTTCAGTGGTATCTTAAGTTTCCAAATATATTTACGAAGATAGATCGTATGACCGTTCATATAATCTTCATACATGGATTTTACCGTGAAAGATCCAGACGTTGTTAACTTCCATACAAAAATATCCTTCTCCTCTGACAAGGTTACAAGAATAAGGCGTTGGACTAACGCAATCCAAGCATCCCACTTGTTTCCTGTCAAAGTCCTTCTAAACTCTATATTCAGAGGTGTATTTGAAAGAACATCGGCGACTAAAACATTTTTTCGTCGGACGATATTATACAACGAATGATATTGGGATGCCAAAGGAGCATCGCCCAGCCAATTGTCTTCCCAAAAGCGTACTTGCTGGCCACTCCCAATTGTGAACGAACCTCGTGAGAAGAAATCGTCTTTCACTCCCATGAGTCCTTTCCAAAAGGGAGAGTCGGTTGGTTTCGCAGTCACTTGTGACAAAGTCTTGTTCTTGAGGTATTTATTGTGTAAAAGTTCTTGCAAAACTCCTTCTTCATTAAGAAGTTTATATAACCATTTGCTTAACAAACATCTGTTTTTCAGTTCCAAAACCTCCACCCCCATGTTCCATTTAGTCAATCTGTACTTTCGTTTTAGCTGATCGTTCTGCCAAAACAAACGAGATCGATAAAAGTCTAATCTTTTCCTAACCCCTTTGGGTATTTCAAAAAAAGATAGCATGAACATCGGTAGACTTGTCAGCACTGAATTTATCAAGACCAGTCTATCTCCGTATGAAAGAAGCTTGCCTTGCCAGCACCCCAATTTACGTTCGAAGCGAGTTTCAACTGAACTCCATTCCTTGTTCAATAATCGTCTATAATGAATTGGGATGCCTAGATAATTAAAAGGAAGTGCCCCAGATTCGCAACCAAAAACCTGCTTGTACTGGTCTTCCACTTCTTTCGCCTTACCGAAGCAAAAAATTTCACTCTTGTTAAATACTAACCTGAGGAAATAAAAAAACTATCCATTATTTGTCAAGATTCATCAAATTTAAGCACATTACAAAAAAATTGTTAAATACTAACCTGTATTTTTTCTATTAGGTACTGAAAAAAAGGGTTGACGACAAGATTCTGAAAATAGCGACCGAGAAAATAAATTATAATAAGCACAAACACTGGTATAACAGCTAAGCCATGACGAAGACGACGCGGACTTGTTAATTAGAGCATCTCCACTATTAGTCCCTAAATAAGCGTCGGCAGGGGCGCCGGCACCTCCGTTTGGGGGGCGCCGGCACCTCCGTTTGGGGGCGCCGGCACTGCTTCCTCCATTTGGGGAAGCCGTTTCCACACCGGCGCCTCCCAAACGGCGGCCCCCAAATTTTTCTTTTCTTTTTACAATATTTTGAAACAATATATCGATCACATTTTATTCATACAATCACACAAATAAAATTAAATTATTCATACAATCAATCAAACAAATAGTACTTAAATTATTCATACAACCCAACAAACAAATAGTACTTCAATTATTCATACAACTGAACAAACAAATAGTACTTAAATTATTCATTCAGGCAAACAAATAGAAATAAAATCATGCATTATTGGCCGCTCCTCTCCTCGCCCACAAATTCGTAGCTAGATCCGCCTTCAGCTGTGCAGGGACAACTGCATCTCGAATTTCATTGTGCATATGAAGAAAAGCAGCGAATTCTTGGGGCACATGCTCTACCTCAGCTAGTGGCCCTTGATAATCAAATGGAGATCATCCTGCACAGGTGCGTCACACTCGTTCTCAATGATCATGTTGTGCATGATCACACAGGCGTTCATCACCTCCCACATCTGTGTCTCGGACCAAGTGAGAGCAAGGTACCTGACAATGGCGAAACGCTGCTGAAGCACCGCAAAAGCACGCTCAACATCCTTGTGTGCTGCTTCCTGGCATGTTGCAAAATAGGCTTCCATCTCGTTTGATGGAGAGGGAATTATCTTCATAAATGTAGCATACGTCGGGTAGATACCATCAGCTAGATAGTACCCCTTGTTGTATGCGTGACCGTTTACCTCAAAGTTCACGGCAGGAGCTTGTCCCTTAGCTAGCCTGGCAAACACCGGAGAGCGCAGCAACACGTTGATATCATTGTTTGTTCCTGCTAGGCCAAAAAATGCATGCCAAATCCAAAGCTCATGGTATGCCACCGCCTCAAGAATGACACTGCACTCACCAGTATGGCCCTTGTAGATCCCCTGCTAAGTAAAAGGGCAATTCTTCCAGCCCCAATGCATACAGTCAATGCTTCCGAGCATCCCAGGAAACCCTCTTGCCGCATTCTTCTGCAGGATCCAAGCTGTATCATCTGCTCTTGGTGCTCTCAAATAGTCTTTGGCAAACACCGCAATGACGGCTCGGCAGAATCTGTAGAGACTCTCTGTGCATGTCGACTCAGCCATCCGTAGATAGTCATTGGCGTATCTGAGGATCTCCGTATGAAAGAGCGCATTGCAGGTGCACTTCTGAATTAAGGTGAAGCCCTACAAACCTGTGCAGTCTCTCTTGGCCATGAAGTACGTGTCGTACTCCCGACGCCGTGGACAATCTTCAAGAACAGTCCTTGTTCATCCTAAACCGGCGCCGACATTCCTTCGGCGAATGAGTCGCCGTCGTTGAAGTAGTCGGCAAGCGCATTGCGCCGGCTTCACGATGCCTGTTGATGTTCCTCCTCTTGCCTGGCTTGGAGCCGCCGCGCCAAGGCACGACGAAGAAAGGCTGGCGAACGCACATCATGTTCGTCAGAATCAGCTGCTGTTGTTGCCGCCGAACACAGCGTTCTGCTCCTCCGTGAACAGTGCACCATCATCTCGTCATCGCTGTCCATCGCGGCAATCGATGAACACCTTGCGGGCGCGATACTATCGCGGTGGCAGCGAGCTCTGTCCGGTGAAACAGCGGCCGCCGGTCGAGGGGGTGGCGGTGTCGATGGACGGCGGTTCCTAGGCGGTCGGCGGTGTCTATTGCAAGCAGGGGGCGCGGCGGCGACGGCGACAACGATGGTGGCGATCTAGAGGGTGGGAGTCGGCTCGGGCGTGTAGGAGGTGGAAAAACGGTGGCTGTCGCGGAGCCCACACTCGTTTTAGACGTGACGCGAGGTGCGCGCCCGATTCGCGCCCTTGGCGAAGGGGCCGGCACGGGGTTGCCGGCGATTATATTGGCTCCAAAATTGCGGCGCCATTTGGGACGCGTCGGTACGAGCCTATTTTCGCTGCTTTCCCCTAAAATACTGTCGGGGCCGCTATCGGGACGCTGGTGGAGATGCTCTTAATCATCCATCTTATCCTGTGCCATTACCCCAGGTGCTACACTGTACGCACGTGAAGCTCGTGCCACGGCGCGTTTGGAGCACATGCTGGTTTCGGAGCTCCTATAATTTAGTTCGCTAGCTGCTTGGTTCCGTACAGCCGAACTATCGTGTGTTTACAAGAGCACTACTTTATGCAGCATGTGGATAATGCTAGCTCTAAAAGGTTCGTACACACTAAATTCAGCACATGTTCAAAAAACACTAAATTCAGCACATGTTAAAAAAACACTAAATTCAGCAAAGATAAACGTCCATTAATTGGCTGTTCGTGGCCGTTGGACTGTTGGAGAGCTGGTCTCGTCGCAAGCACGAAGAGAACTTGTTCGATCGTCTTCATGCTTCTAATCCTGCGAAGAGAACATCACGAAATCTGTACAATTCAAACGAGCGACGAAACTAGGTACTCCCTCCTTCACAGTTTATAAGGCACGCGCGTACCCCTAGGTCGCAAATTTAACCTATATAATTTAAATTATATAATACAAAATTTATATCATTAGAAAATAGAACATCTGAACTTTCTAATGATATAATTTTTATAACATATAACTAATGCTAACTTGATCAAATTTGCGATCTAGGAGTACGCGCGTGCCTTATAAACTGTGAGAGAGGGAGTACGTAGTAGTATATGTTACTATGTTAGCTTGCCTGGACGGTTGACTTTAGTACACTGACTAAAGTAGGGTCTTTTATACATCCTGAGGCTCACACTTGGTCAGCTTTAGCGGTATCCGTCTGCTACGTGCGGCAAGCTGCTGACCCTTCCTGCCTTACGTCAAGGGTCAACGCGTGTACATGCATGGAAAATGGATACTTTCATGGAGTTAACTGACGACAATGACCACGCGACGTTCCTGGCGCGCAGTTAGCTGGCGAGTGGGACTTGGCCATTCCAGGCCTTGTGGATGGTGGCCGGCCAGCGACTTATCGCGGACCTTGACTGCATGCGCCACTACCCAATCCCCATCGCCATCGGAAAGAATTTTCCCATCGAGATTGACTCACTGAAACGACGACAAATCTGAGATCCAACACAGCAAACACGTGCCGGATATACGAAGCATGGTAGCAGTACTTAAAGAACTGACAAAGCAACACCCAAGATCCTTTGACTAGCTTCTTCTGGAGTTCTCGACCAACCATTTATGGATAGAATCCAAGGCCAGGGCAAAACTGGGGCGTTAGAGAATCTGCACCGTCGTTTCCAATAGCAAACCCACGACGGCTTGATTTGACTTACACCAACGCGTCCCAAAAAATTGTCGGTCAGATTTGGAGCCTAATAAAAGACGTCATTAACCCCGCGTCAGCTCCTACAGAGAGGGCGCTGATCGGGCACGCTAGCGTCTCGCGGCACGTCGGATTTCGCGCATGGGCTCCGCCTACCATCCGCACGACTCCAAACCACTGGCGGAGCTATGTAGGGGCCGAACCGGGCCACGGCCCGCCCAGGATTTTGGCAAAACAAAAATGATCTACTATGCATCAGATGTACAAGCCCAACTGCAGCCCACGAGATGACCACCACAAGTCCAGAACGTGCACCATCTCTGCCTCGTTGACTCGAAGTCACAGTTACTCGAGTAGTCCACCAACACCACGAGTCGTTCCAAGCCCGAAACAATGGAGGCCCCTCCTCTCCTCTAGGTTTCTCCTCCTCTCCGCCGGAATAGCCGGCCGGAGATGGAGAGGAGATGGCGCCGGCCTGTATATTACTAGTATTAGCTTTAGTCTTGGTCCCGTTGTGGCGTTTGGCGTTGATGCCGGGAGGGAGGTGGTGGATCTGAGCAGCCAGATCTGGCACCGAAGCGTCTTCTTCCTTGACCGCGTGGAGCTCCGGCGGTCGGAGCCGTGGCGGCGGAGGGAGATGAGGATCTCCATAAATAAGGCTGGCTTTGGCGGATCTGGTGGCTGCAGATGCAGCAGCAAGCTGCTTCTTTTTCTTCCTCGTCGTGGTGGCGAGAGAAAAGAGTTCTTGCTTGCTGCCTCTGCATGGCCGTCGGATCCGCAGCAGGGAAGCTCGTCGGCTTCTTCTTGGAGGTTCTTCACGGCGCCGCTGTCGCCGTATTCTATGGCTGAATGACAGCCCCTCCACTGGAGGACTACCACGGCGCCTCTGTCGCCGGATTTCCTGGCCGAAGGGCGGCCCCTCCATCCTCGTGCGGCGGCGACAGGCCGCCCTCAAGGCAACAACAACCTCCGCAAGGCGCTTCTGCCAGCTCGGAGGCTCTCCAATCTCGGCGGAGTTAGCTCCCACCTCTGCATCCCAAGTGGTTTTGTCCCCGGCGACGCAGAGGTTGACTCCGGCGAGATCCGTCGCGGTGAAGGAGGAGCTGGACCTGATCGCTTTTGCATTTTATTTCAAGGTCCTCTGTGCAATTTGTACGGGCCAGTTTGTAATTTCCCAGTTCTTTTATGCCTTACCTGTAATTTGTACCTCACCGCTGACAATATGAAGCCCTAGGTCCTTCGGGACCTTTCCTTGTTCAAAAAAAAAAAGAGTAGTCCACCAACACCACGAGTCGTTCCACGACAGGAACAATGGAGGCGCCTCGGCAGAGCTAGGTTTGAGAAATTAGAACAGAAAGGCCGGGGGAAGGAGCGGAGGCGGAGCAGGGCGGCACAATAGCAGCAGAGCTGGACCGCCGCCCGTAGCCAGGGACACGCACAGGGTGCTGCTCCTCCAGCCGGCGAGTTGTGGCCGACCAGCAATCTCAAGCCCCAGGCGGCAGGCGGCCAAGCAGCTCCAAATTCCATGCTCACCTGCTGCACTTTTCCCAGGCAAATAGAGGACAGGCGCACGCTATTGAATATGTGGATCTGACCTGATTTTCAACTATTGTGAACCACAGGTAGTTTTGAATGTATGTCTTACTATATAATTTGGATTTTTTTTGTGCTCTGAGCTAGCTTGGCCCGCCCAACATTTTGCTTGAAGCTCCCCCACTGCTCCAAACCCTACAACTTTCCACAAAATCTCCCCCTCTCGCCCTCGCTCATTTTCTCCCGTCCGCCTCTCCATCTCCCGCAACCATCCAGCTTCCGCCACGTAAAACCCTCGCCACCGCCATGCCAACGAAGTAGAAGGCTCCGGCGAAGCCAGCGAGGCGCCGGCGAAGCCGCGCACAGTGGCGCCAAAGGAGAATTCGCCAACCATGCCGCAACACGAGTGGGACGAGAAGAAGCGGCGTTGCGCCATATTGACGATGGACCACAGAAGGTGCTACCTCGCCAGTGAAGCGGAGAAAGCCGAGACAGCGGTGGCCAAGGTGTGCCTCAACTTGGGCGGTGTGCCGTACGAAGCCGGAAGCGGCTGCAACCCCTTCGCCGGCGGCAGCGACTGTTCTCGAGGAGCGCTTCTCCCTCTTCGCTGGCGTATTTCGTTGAGCCACTGTCGCTCTCGCCAGTGTTGGCGCCGAGGGGCAGAAACACCTTTCGCTTCATCGTCGACCTCAACAATGAGTTTACCAAGTCACCGGCCACATGACCGAGGGAACCAGTCTCCCCCACAGCCTATTCAACGGCGACAGCAGGAGCGCCCACCATGCATGTGTTCGGCAGCATGCCGGCGCAACCATGGGCGACGAGGACGTGAATTTTTCCTTGAATCATGGCTTGTGAACATATAGTAGAGTGCCGGTGAGCAAAATATGATGAATATGGTTGTTTTGCATAGGTGAACAATGCCGAGATCTTGAGTGGCATGATCCGCCCTGGTCGCGGCTACGAACCAGTCATCGACGACGACTACGAAGAAGAGCGCGACGAGGACAAAGGCGAGCTGGACGGCGAGGCGGTCGAGTACGCCGGGGAGCAAGCTGATGCGAAGCTGATAGACGCCGAAAACGGCATGACCACGAAGAAGAAGAGGAAGAAGACGATCAGCGGCACTCGTGGGCCGAAGTGGAAGTCCATGGAGGATGAGTGCCTGATCGATGTGTGGAAGCATGTGTTATCACCAGAATTTGACCGGATCAGAGGTGGGCCGCGATTGAAGAATATACATAGAAGAAATACGTGAATCGGCTTTGTGTACCAAGTTTGGGCTAATTGCCCGTGCATCTGTACCATAGTAGGATACGTGTCGGTTAGGAGTTAGAGTTTTACCCGTGCACGGTTAGGTGCACGCTTGAATTAGAAAGTCCCCCGGACTATAAATATGTATCTAGGGTTTATGAAATAAACAACAACCAACGTTCAACACAAACCAATCTCGGCGCATCGCCAACTCCTTCGTCTCGAGGGTTTCTCCCGGTAGCACCATGCTGCCTAGATCGCATCTTGCGATCTAGGCAGCGTTATTACGTTGTTCATGCGTTGCTCGTACTGAAGCCTTTTTGATGGCGAGCAACGTAGTTATCTTAGATGTGTTAGGGTTAGCATTGTTCTTCGTATCATATGCTGTCGTAGTGCATCTAGCCGCCCTTACACCTATCTTAGGTGTAGGGCGGCACCCGCTTGATCATTGTTTAGTAGATCCGATCCGTTACGGTTGCTCCTTGTTCTTCAAGGATTAGTTTAATATCCAATAGTTAGGCCTTACAAAGGGTTGGAGGATCCAGCGGCGTGTAGGGTGGAGTTTGCTAGCCCTAGACAGGACGTTCCAGGGATCAACCTCGTGTTGGTGTTTAGGCCCTGTCTAGGATCGGCTTACGGTCACCGTGCGCGAGCGCGAGGCCCAATCGTGAGTAGGATGATCCGATTATGCGGTGAAAAAAATCGTCGAGATCGCTTTAGCTTTATCTTGATCAAGCGGGACCACCATATATTCGTACACCTCGTGCGAATCATGGGTGGATCGGCTCTTTGAGCCGATTCACAGACAACTGAGCCGATCGAGGCTCGTATTTAACGTTTACGTGTGTAAGGAAACTAAGCGAGGCATCATCCAACACCTTCGACTGTATAGGTCGTGTGGCACGCCCTGCGACAGCATCGGACGTGTGACCAAGGCTTTGCGGGCCGTCGCTCGAGGGACCGGGCCAGCCGCAGCCCGAGTTGTTCCCGGCTCTACGGTGTTGCCCGCTGCCCGCCGGTGGGTTTCTGACCGCAACACATTGGCACGCCCGGTGGGACCATCTTCGACATCCACCGCATCGCCATCTACATCGAGATGGCGGAAGACACCGGTCAAGTACGAGGATCACCGACGAGCTCAAGAAGAAGCATGACGAGATCAAGTCCTCGAAGCCGACCTCATCGGCTCTTTCCACGAACCCGCTCCCATGGCATCGTGGTGGGGTTCTCACCGAAGGCGCGCTCGATGGAGTGGACTGTCGCCCGGAAAGAACGCACCGGTCGCTGCGTCGAGATCAACTTCATGGTGGCTCATTCGCTGCACCGCCACTCGAGAGCTCGGTGAACACTTTGGAGCGTGTCGCTCGCGTGATCCAGGAAATCATGAGCCATCGGTATTCTCCGTCGGGACCAGCTCTGGGGACTTACAAAGGAGAGATGCCACTCCAGTCCCGTCCACCGCTGCCGTTGGCAGGCACGGAAGTGCCGAACTCATCGGCATACGTCGTCTACAAGATTGGTGGTGACCCTAGTGACTACCAATTCCTACATGAGGCGCCAAGGAGATCCCGCACGGATACACGTGCGCATACGTGCACGGCGGGCACTCTCGAACCAGGCTGCAACGGGGACCTCGGAACAGCAGGAGGAACGTCGGGAGCAGATCTTGAGAAGCAAACGTGGTTAGCTAAGTACGCCACTCCGACAAACCTCCAGCTCAGCTCCTGCAGTTGGCTCAGAACTGAAAAGCAAGCATGGCTGGCTAAGTATGCCACCCCGCGAATCTTCGGGTTCGACACCTTCAGCCATCACCGCGGATCAGATTTGTACAATTGAAAGATCAGTTCGGCATGATGCCGAAAAGGAAGACATTCGGCTATACCAAGCCGTACCCCAACGAGTACGAATTGATCCCGCTACCACCCAAATATCGGCTCCCTGACTTCACAAAGTTTAGTGGATCAGATGGTTCCAGCTCCATCGAGCATGTGAGCCGATATTTGGCACAGGGGCACGATCTCAGCATCGGACGAGCTGCGTGTGAGGTTCTTCGCACGGTCCCTCACAAGATCGGCTTTCGGGTGGTACACATCGCCACCGAACTCGATCCGGACTTGGAATTGGAAGCTTCCACATACAGTATCACTCGAGGCTTCCGAGGCTGGTATTGCCGATCTAGCACAAGTACGACGAAGCGCGGGGAAACAGTGTCGAATACATCCAGACTTCGGGACCATCGAACCGATGCTATTCGGTTCACGTAAGTGAAAAAGAAGTAGTCGAGTTGGCGGTGGTGGGTCTCTCATCATCGATCAAGGACGTGGCCTCCCAAGCGGACTACCCTTCATTAGCGCACATGGTGCGAAGCTGTCAACATATGAACAGCGCCACCATGTTTACTTGACAAAATTCAGCGTGCGGTGGTGGCAGGTGATACGTCCAATTTGCATCACTATTTTATATCATAATTTGCTGTTATTCATTGATATATTTCATATTGGGACACAATACTTATGTTATTTCATCTATTTTGCATGTTTCATCATTATTGGAGGATCGAACACCGGAGCCGGATCTGGAAAAAGCACCGTCAGGACGCAATATTTCGGAAGATCAACTGTGGAAGGAAATTATACCAAAAATCCTATTTTTCAAGATGACGAAGGAAGGAAGGAGGAGCCAGGAGGAGCCAGGGTGGGCCCACACCCTAGGCGGCGCGCCCAGCCCTGGCCGCGCCGCCATGTGGTGTGAGGGGCCCACGACCCCTTCGCCTCCTTTTCTTCGCCAAACCCTTCGTCCCGAAGACCTAAGCCACAGGGGTACCTCACGAAGAGTTACAGCCGCCTCGGGGCGGAGAACACCAGAGAGAAAGAGCTCTCCGGGCAGGAATCCGCCGGGAAATTCCCTCGGGAGGGGGAAATCGATCGCCACCGACATCGAGCTGGACATCATCACCATCACCATCATCATCATCTCCACCATCATCACCGCCGTCATCACCGCTGGACACCGTCACCGCCGTAGCAATTTGGGTTTGATCTTGATTGTTTGATAGGGGAAACTCTCCGGTATCGATCTATACTTGTTGTTGATGCTATTGAGTGAAACCATTGAACCAAGTTTATGTTCAGATTGTTATTCATCATCATATCACCTCTGATCATGTTCCATATGATGTCTCGTGAGTAGTTCGTTTAGTTCTTGAGGACATGGGTGAAGTCTAAATGTTAGTAGTGAACTATGGTTGAGTAATATTCAATGGTGTGATATTTAAGTTGTGGTGTTATTCTTCTAGTGGTGTCATGTGAACGTCGACTACATGACACTTCACCATTTATGGGCCTAGGGAAATGCATCTTGTATTCGTTTGCTAATTGCGGGGTTGCCGGAGTGACAGAAACCTAAACCCCGTTGGTATATCGATGCAGAGGGATCGCAGGATCTCAGAGTTTAAGGCTGTGGTTAGATTTATTCTTAATTACTTTCTTGTAGTTGCGGATGCTTGCAAGGGGTATAATCACAAGTATGTATTTAGTCCTAGGAAGGGCGGTACATTAGCATAGGTTCACCCACACAACACTTATCATAACAATGAAGATTATTTAGCCGTATGTAGCGAAAGCACTAGACTAAAATCCCATGTGTCCTCGAGAACGTTTGGTCATTATAAGTAAACAAACCGGCTTGTCCTTTGTGCTAAAAAGGATTGGGCCACTCGCTGCAATTGTTACTCTCGCACTTTACATACTCGTACTTTATTCAACTGTTACATCAAAACCCCCGAATACTTGTCGTGAGCATTTACAGTGAATCCTTCATCGAAACTGCTTGTCAACACCTTCGCTCCTCGTTGGGATCGACATTCTTACTTATCGAAGATACTACGATACACCCCCTATACTTGTGGGTCATCAAGACTATTTTTGCCGTTGCCGGGGAGTGAAGCGCTATTGGTAAGTGGAATTGGTAAGGAAAACCTTTCCTGATTTTATTTCTGCCTGCTGCCATAAGTCATTATGGAGAGATCTTCTCTTCAATTTCTATTTGGGAAATCTACTACTACTGCAACGGTAGTAGATGAGGCGCCAGGTGAGGAAGTGATACCATATAAAATACCTATGAAAATTATTGAACGTGTTATGGATAACCGCTATGAAGGGGATGGAACTGTCCACCCTGGTGATCATTTACTGTTTTTGCATGAATTATGCGGGTTATTCAAATGTGCGGGTATTGCTATGGATGAAGTGAGGAAGAAATTATTCTCTTTATCGATGTCCTAAGGCGGCGCATTGGTATAAATTACTGGATAATGGGGATTCTCTTGAATGGAATGATATTGTGCCCCGGTTTTATTCTAAGTTCTATCCTCCAAGTGAAATTCATAAGGATCGGAATCGCATATATAATTTTTGGCCTCATGATGGAGAAAGTATTGCCCAAGCTTGGGGAGATTGAAGTCTTTAATGCTCAAATGCCCCATTCATGAGCTTCCTGGTAATGTTATTATTGATAATTTCTATGCAAGACTTTCTTTTCAAGACAAGACTTTGCTGGATACTTCTTGTTCTGGATCATTTACACGCAACAAAGAAGAGTTTAAAAGGGACCTTCTTGATCGAATCCAAGAAAATACTGAAGGTTGGGAGAACGACAAGGATAGAGAATCAGGTATAATTTATGATTATAAATGCATTGAAGCTTTTATGGATACTGATTTATTTCGTAATATGAGTGCTACATATGGTCTTGATTCCCAAGTTGTTGCAAATCTTTATAAAGCTTTGCCTCTCATTATGAATTGCCTAAGAAGAATTTTGATAAGTATCATGAACCATATAAAGATAAAATTGATTCATCTATTAATAAGTGTGTTGTAATTGAAACTGCTGATCGTGTTATTCCTGAAGCTTATATTGAAAAAACTCCTTTCCCTGCTAAAATGAAAGAGTACTCTGTTATAAATAGTGCGGTTCATAAAAGTGAAAAGAAACCTAGAGAACCTGAAGAACAAATAAAAATTGAACCTGCTGTTGCAATAGTTAAAGATCTTGTGACTGAAAATGTTGAGGATGGTCATATTATTTTCTGCGAAGATGCTTCTAATATTGTTTCACATCCTAATAAACCCAAACAAGCTAGTGTTCCTATGCTATCTGTTAAAATTGGTGATCATTGCTATTATGGATTATGTGATATTGGTGCAAGTGTTAGTGCTATTCCGTATGAGCTTTACACGGAGATTATGCACGAAATTGATTCTTGTGAACTTGAAGATATTGATGTGGTTATTCACTGGCTAATAGAGAAACTATTTCACCAATTGGTATTGTCCGAGATGTGGAAGTTTTATGCGGTAAGATTAAATATCCTGCTGACTTTTTGGTACTTGGTTCTGCTGCTAGTGATTATTGTCCTATCATTTTTGGTAGACCTTTTCTAAATACTTGCGGAGCTATTATAGATTGCAAGAAAGAGAAAATTTTGACTAAATTTGCTGGTGAATCTTATGAGTTTAACTTCTCTAAATTTACTAAAACTCCTTATAAAGCTGATTTGCCTAGTAATGATTTTAAAATGGAGCAGTGTGCATCTATTGTTCTTGTTCCTAACAATCCTTTGCAGCAACATTTGGAGGATAGCGAGAGTGAAATTTTTAGGAAAGAAAGAGATGAACTTGAGGAAATTTTTCTTCGCCAACCTATTCTCAAGCATGATTTACCGGTGGAAGATTTGGGTACAACACCGCCACCAAAGGAAGATCCTGTTTTTGATTTAAAGCCTTTACCTGATAATCTTAAATATGCTCATATTGATGATAAGAAAATATATCCTGTTATTATTAGTTCTAAGCTTACAGAGTTTGAAGAAGAAAGGTTATTGGAAATATTGAAGAAGCATCGAGGCGCTATTGGCTATACTCTTGATGATTTGAAGGGGATTTCTCCATCTATTTGCCAACATGCTATTAATATGGAAGATGATGCAAAGCTGTTGTTGAACCTCAACGTCGTCTAATTCCGAAGATGAAGGAAGTGGTAAGGAATGAGGTATTACGACTTCTTGAAGTTGGTATTATATATCCTATTGCTGATAGTAGATGGGTTAGTCCTGTACATTGCGTTCCCAAGAAAGGAGGTATGACTGTTGTGCCTAATGATAATGATGAGCTCATTCCTCAAAGAGTAGTTGTAGGGTATAGAATGTGCATTGATTTTCGAAAAGTTAATAAAGTTACTAAGAAAGATCATTACCCTTTACCATTTATTGATCAAATGCTAGAAAGATTGTCTAAAAATACTCATTTTTGCTTTCTTGATGGTTATTCTGGATTTTCACAAATTGTGTTAAAGCTAAAGATCAAGAGAAAACCACCTTTACTTGTCCCTATGGAACTTATGCTTATAGACGTATGCCTTTTGGTTTATGTAATGCTCCTGCTACTTTTCAAAGATGCATGTCTGCTATTTTTCATGGTTTTTGTGAAAGTATTGTAGAGGTATTCATGGATGATTTTTCCGTTTATGGGAATTCTTTTGATAGTTGCTTGCGAAACCTTGATAAAGTTTTGCAGAGATGTGAAGAAACTAACCTTGTTCTTAATTGGGAGAAATGCCACTTTATGGTTAATGAAGGAATTGTATTGGGACATAAAATTTCTGAGAGAGGTATTGAAGTTGATAGAGCTAAAGTTGAAGCAATTGAGAAGATGCCCTATCAGGGATGTTAAAGGTATTCGTAGTGTTCTTGGTCATGCTGGGTTTTATAGGAGGTTTATTAAAGATTTCTCCAAGATTTCAAAGCCTCTTACTAATCTTCTTCAAAAAGATGTACCATTTGTTTTTGATGATGATTGTAAGGAAGCTTTTGAAACTCTTAAGAAAGCCTTAACAACTGCTCCTATAGTTGAACCTCCTGATTGGAATTTACCATTCGAAATTATGTGTGATGCTAGTGATTTTGCTGTAGGCGCTGTTCTTGGACAGCGAGTAGATAAAAAACTGAATGTTATTCATTATGCTAGTAAAACTCTTGATGCTGCTCAAAGAAATTATGCTACAACTGAAAAGGAATTATTAGCTGTAGTCTTTGCTTGTGATAAATTTAGATCTTATATTGTTGATTCAAAAGTTACTATTCATACTGATCATGCTGCAATTAGATACCTAATGACAAAGAAAGATGCTAAGCCGAGGCTTATTAGATGGGTACTTCTTTTGCAAGAATTTGATTTACATATTGTAGATAGGAAAGGTGCTGATAATCCTGTTGCTGATAATTTGTCTAGATTGGAAAATATTGCTTATGATCCTGTTCCTGTTTAATGATAGTTTTCCAAATGAACAATTGGCTGTGATAAAGGTGAGCTCGCGAGACAGTCCTTGGTATGCTGATTATGCTAACTTTATTGTTTCCAAGTACTTGCCTCCAACCTTTTCAGCTCAGCAAAGGAGGAAATTCTTTTATGATTTGAGGCATTATTTTTGGGATGACCCACACTTATATAAAGAAGGAGTGGATGGTATTATGCGAAGATGTGTCCCGAATATGAACAACAAGAGATATTGAGTAAATGTCATGGTAGTGCTTATGGAGGACATCACGCCGGAGAAAGAACCGCGCAAAAGTTCTACAATCAGGTTTTTATTGGCCAACTCTCTTCAAGGATGCGAGAAAGTTTATTTTATCTTGTGATGAATGCCAAAGGGTTGGTAATATCTCCAGACGCAATGAAATGCCTATGAATTATACTCTTGTTATTGAACCGTTTGATTGTTGGGGATTTGACTTCATGGGACCTTTTCCCTCTTCAAAAGGTAACACTCATATACTTGTTGCGTTGATTATGTTACTAAATGGGTGGAAGCCATACCTACAAAAAGTGCTGATGGTGAGACCTCTTTAAAAATGCTTTTAGATATTATTTTTCCTAGATTTGGAGTGCCTAGATATATTATGACTGATGGAGGTTCTCATTTTATTCATGGAGGTTTTAGAAAAACTCTTGCTAAGTATGGTATTAATCATAGAATTGCTTCCGCTTATCATCCTCAAACTAGTGGTCAAGTAGAATTATCAAATAGAGAGATTTTAAATCTATCTTGCAGAAAACCGTTAATAAATCTAGAAAGAATTGGGCTAGTAAATTGAAAGACGCACTATGGGCTTATAGAACTGCTTATAAAAACCCCATGGGAATGTCACCTTATAAAATGGTTTACGGAAAAGCTTGTCATTTACCTTTAGAGCTAGAACACAAAGCTTATAGGGCTGTTAGAGAATTAAATAAAGATCCTAAACTTGCCGGTGATAAGAGGTTGCTACAATTAAGTTCTCTAGATGAATGGAGAAGTGAAGCTTATGAAAATGCTAAACTCTTTAAAGAAAAAGTTAAAAAATGGCATGATAGGAGGATCATCAAAAGAGAGTTTAATATTGGGGATAAAGTCCTATTGTATCGGTCTCGTCTCAGATTCTTTGCAGGGAAATTACTCTCGAAATGGGAAGGACCATATGTTGTCGAGGAGGTGTATCGCTCAGGAGCAATCAAGATTAGCTCTCTCCAAGGCAATGCTACGCAAGTGGTGAATGGACAAAGACTCAAGCATTATATCTCGGGTGATTCTTATAATGTTGATGTTGATATTATTCAAGTGGAAACACCGGAGCTTTCATCAAAGGACAAATTGACAGTCCGCCAGAACTCGACTTTGAATAGGTAACAGTACTGGTAATGAAAAGTACGCAATTTACTTTCCGAACAATATTTTCGCTGTTTTTGGAAAATATGAGAAATTACGAGTTCGAAACGGAGTGGAAAGGACGCACGAGGGCGTGGCACCATAGGCCGGCGCGGCCAGCCAGGGCCCGCGCCGACCTAGGGTTTGGCCACCCCGTCGCCCCTTTCCGACTCTGGTTCGATCGGTACTTTCCTTTTGTCGAGAAAATTTTTGCTATATAATCCCCGGACCCCGGAGGTCCGTATATCGTGTTTTCGACGTGTTTTGTTTCGAGCTGTTTCTGCCAGGATCTGTTTTTAGTCTAGAAGCACCATGGTCTCCAAGAACAAGGGCAAGGAGTTTCCGGATGAAGAAGATCGAGATCTTGGGTGGAAAGAGGAAGACAAGGACGTCAAGGAAGAGGATGAAGAAGAGGTGGAGGAAGATTCGCGCGCACACCCGCGTGCTACCATTGCAAGCATCAAGGTGGTGGACAACACTTTTAGTGCAAACAAGAGCGCAAGAATTCGCACTGGAGGAGCGGTTCCACGTCATTACCTAGCTCCGAAAACATCTCCATCAGGCACTCATCACCCCTTCCACAATCTAATTTTCAATAATCAAATTGAAGGGACTCCCAAGGCAGCATTGCCTAGCCAGTGGGATATAGATCGCTCTAACACTGCAGGAGAAAAGGAGCCCGAGGCTGAAGAGTGGGGAAATAACTCCAAGAGCTGGGACTCGCCGTCGGACAGACTCTCTAACCGCGTCGAGCACAATTCAGAGATGATTCGCAATCTCATATACAGGATTGACGAGCTTCAGGAGCTTATTGAGAAGCTTGTCAGGAATTCATCACCACCATCGCCGAAGGAGTAATTCATCATCGGTATTGGCATCCCCTTGGTTTGTTCCAAGCTTGGGGGAGTGCCGCGGTATCACATTATCACTACCTTTTACTTTTATTGTCAAGTAGTGTCATATCATGAATAGGGAAGTTATCGTATAAGATGGGTTGCGTTTGGAAGTATCTCTCCTTTAGTTGTCTATGTATCCCTTGGTGTGAGTTATCGATATGGAATATTAATGAGAAGTCTTATCATTTACATATTGCACATCTTATTTTAGTTTGCAATCTCTATGATTCATCTTGTTGTTAGTATTGGTATCACTTTGGGAGCATTGAATAAATCTATTTGGTTTTGGCAAACTTAGCATTGGTCAATAGCAACAACACTTTGAGGTTTAAATAAAAAGAGAAATACATGTAGATGTTTCATTGTCTTTCTTGTTAGCTCATAGCTCATTATTCTGAAGTTAAAATTGTTTGTGCTTACAAGGAAGATGCATGATTGTTTCTATCATATGTATATTTGTTTGTTTCCCTCGACTCTTATGCTTGCTAATTAACCTTGCTAGCCAAAGACCTGTACTGAGAGGGAATACTTCTCGTGCATCCAAACCTTCAACCAAACCTATGTTATTTGTGTCCACCATACCTACCTATTACATGGTATTTTCTGCCATTCCAAGTAAATACTTCATGTGCTACCTTTAAACAATTCAAAACTTAGTATCTCTTATTTGTGTCAATGTTTCATAGCTCATGAGGAAGTATGTGGTGTTTTATCTTTCAATCTTGTTGGGCAATTTCCACCAATGGACTAGTGGCTTCATCCGCTTAATAATTTTGCAAAAAGAGCTGGCAATGGGATTCCCAGTCCCAAATTAATTAAACTAAATAGACACTCCTCCATGGTATGTGATTGATGGACGGCACCCGAAGGATTCGGTTAGCCATGGCTTGTGTAAGCAAAGGTTGGGGGAGTGTCATCATCATCATAAAGCTAAAATAAAAAGGCACTCCTTCATGGTATGAGATTGTTGGCGGCACCCGAGGATTCGGTTAGCCATGGTTTGTGAAAGAAAGGTTGGAAGGAGTGCCACACAAAATGAAAATATTATGGGAGCCGCTCTTAGGAGGTTGTCCGGCAAGGGGGTTAGAGTACCCGCTACCAGTCGTTGACAACAACAAACACCTCTCAAAATGTTACTTTTATTATCTCTATATGATTTCAAAACTGAAAGAGCTCTAGCACATGATTTAATCCCTGCTTCCCTCTGCGAAGGGCCTGTCTTTTACTTTATGTTGAGTCGTAAACCTATTTCTCTCCATCTCAAGCAAGCATTTGAGTAGTTGTGATCAAACCATTATATTGTGATTTGCTACATCATGTCTTTTATTCTTCCTTGTTTAGTACAAGTTTTATCTGAATGAATATAGCTTTGCAAGTTATCAATGATTATGAAGAGACCATTATGATTGAGTATGCAAGTTGTGCATTATAAACTTTAACATGAGAGCGCTGCTCAATAAGATAAATATAATCTATTAATTGTTCTCTGACCAAGAACGAAGTTTGCCATCACCAATTATGATTTCTCATGCACCTTTACTTGTGATTACCTTATACTTGTTTCAATATGAGTTATAAGAGGTTGTTTACTATAATGTCCTGTGTGAATGAATATGATGTTTCTTGTCCGTATTTTGGTTATCGACTCTTCACTCCATAAACATGTAGTCATGTCTATTGAGTTCAGTTTCGCTTGGGGACAAGCGAAGTCTAAGCTTGGGGGGAGTTGATACGTCCAATTTGCATCACTATTTTATATCATAATTTGCTGTTATTCATTGATATATTTCATATTGGGACACAATACTTATGTTATTTCATCTATTTTGCATGTTTCATCATTATTGGAGGATCGAACACCGGAGCTAGGATTCTGCTGGAAAAAGCACCGTCAGAACGCAATATTTCGGAAGATCAACTGTGGAAGGAAATTATACCAAAAATCCTATTTTTCAAGATGACGAAGGAAGCCAAGGAGGAGCCGGAGGAGGTGGGCCCACACCCTAGGGCGGCGCGGCCCAGGCCCCGGCCGCGCCGCCATGTGGTGTGAGGGGCCCACGACCCTTTCGCCTCCTTTTCGCCAAACCCTTCGTCCCGAAGACCTAAGCCACGGGGGGTACCTCACGAAGAGTTACAGCCGCCTCGCGGGGCGGAGAACACCAGAGAGAAGAGCTCTCCGGCGGGCAGGAAGGCGGGGAAATTCCCTCCGGGAGGGGGAAATCGACGCCATCGTCACCGACATCGAGCTGGACATCATCACCATCACCATCATCATCATCTCCACCATCATCACCGCCGTCATCACCGCTGGACACCATCACCGCCGTAGCAATTTGGGTTTGATCTTGATTGTTTGATAGGGAAACTCTCCCGGTATCGATCTATACTTGTTGTTGATGCTATTGAGTGAAACCGTTGAACCAAGTTTATGTTCAGATTGTTATTCATCATCATATCACCTCTGATCATGTTCCATATGATGTCTCGTGAGTAGTTCGTTTAGTTCTTGAGGACATGGGTGAAGTCTAAATGTTAGTAGTGAACTATGGTTGAGTAATATTCAATGGTGTGATATTTAAGTTGTGGTGTTATTCTTCTAGTGGTGTCATGTGAACGTCGACTACATGACACTTCACCATTTATGGGCCTAGGGGAATGCATCTTGTATTCGTTTGCTAATTGCGGGGTTGCCGGAGTGAAACCTAAACCCCCGTTGGTATATCGATGCGGGAGGGATCGCAGGATCTCAGAGTTTAAGGCTGTGGTTAGATTTATTCTTAATTACTTTCTTGTAGTTGCGGATGCTTGCAAGGGGTATAATCACAAGTATGTATTTAGTCCTAGGAAGGGCGGTACATTAGCATAGGTTCACCCACACAACACTTATCATAACAATGAAGATTATTTAGCCGTATGTAGCGAAAGCACTAGACTAAAATCCCATGTGTCCTCGAGAACGTTTGGTCATTATAAGTAAACAAACCGGCTTGTCCTTTGTGCTAAAAAGGATTGGGCCACTCGCTGCAATTGTTACTCTCGCACTTTACATACTCGTACTTTATTCAACTGTTACATCAAAACCCCCGAATACTTGTCTGTGAGCATTTACAGTGAATCCTTCATCGAAACTGCTTGTCAACACCTTCTGCTCCTCGTTGGGATCGACATTCTTACTTATCGAAGATACTATGATACACCCCCTATACTTGTGGGTCATCAGCAGACGAGGATGAAGGTGCTGCGGGAGATCGAGAGGTAGCAGTGGCTGAATGGACTCGGGCGGCAGGCCCCGTGTCCTGCAAGTGGGTTAAGCCACAAGGCCCTCCAAAAGGGTTCGACTTCGACGTGACCAAAGCTGAGCAGATTTTCGACCTCTTACTCACGGAGAAGCAGCTAAAGGTACCCGAAGGCCACAAGATCCCCACGGTGCAAGAGCTGAACGGAAAGCCATACGCAAGTGGCATAACACGTTCACCCACACCACTAACGACTGCAGGGTGTGGCGTCAGCAGATCCAAATGGCGATAGAAAAGGGCGGCTAATTTTCAACCAGTACGCCATGAAGGTCGACACACACCCCTTCCCCGCCGTTAACATGGTGGAGTATACTTACCATGGAGGGTGCCAGCCAGATTTCTCGTGCAATATCAACATGGTGGGACCTGGGCACCACTCTGGTAAGGACGGAGATGAGGGCAGCTGCTCTCATAGCAAAGACACAGAGGAAGCCGCTCCACGCGATCGGCTCCGCCACGACGGCAAGCGCTACATCACAGAGGGAGAAGTGAGGAACGTAAGATATCAGCGACCTCTCTCTGATCACCTCCTCAACAAGTATGTGGGTCAATACGACCAACGCCGGCGATACAACGACGATGATGAAAAAGATCGTCTGGCTAGGGACGACAGGAGACGTCGTCGGCATGATCACGACGAGGAGCGACATGAGCGCCACGCCAAGGAAAAGTCGAGGGAGCAAGACGACGTGGATAGGCACTGGGACTGCCCCTTCTTCATGGCTGGGATTCAGGAATGAGCCGATTGCCTACAATCGGCAACTGCCCAGAATGTAAACAAAGGAAGAAGGATGCAGCTAACGTGTCCGTGTTCAAACGTCTAGGGCCTCTCCCGCCTCGGAACAAGCATGCTGAGTCCGCTCGGGTGGAAGATCTCGAGGAACTAGAGGACGATGATGAAGAAGAAGACAAGTATCATCGGCCAAGGTGGTGCCCCGATGGGCTCAGCCGTTCCAGAAGCGAAGGGTTCAGCGTCTGCGTGGGTTGGAGGAAGCTGAAAGGTTATACCTGCACACGTTGAGGAAGGCACGGCCTGATCTGGCCGCCAAAATTCAGCGAACCCTGGACGAAGAAGGTCGGCCACAAAGGAAAGAGTGGCGCCCCAGACAAAGAAAGCCGATGGTGAGACATCGGCTGGCACAAACATGGTGTTCATCCTCCCAACGGAGTTTAGTGCTCCGGGATTAGACGAAGCACCTGTGGCACAACTTGACGCGGCCCACGGCCGGTCATCTTTGAGAAGCCACGAGAAAGAAGCTATGGCATCTGAAGGCCCGTACTTGCGAGGTTACATCAATGGGCAGCCTGTCAACAAGATGTTGGTGGACACCGGAGCGGCAACATTATGCCATACTCCATGCTACGTCGGTTGGGACGCTTCAGCTCGGATCTGATCAAGACCAATGTGACTGAGCGATTTCAACGGCCAAGCATCTGACGCACAAGGTGTTCTGAATGTGGATCTGACCGTAGGAAAGAAAACGGTCCCTACGACGTTCTTTATTGTCGACAGCAAGAGCTCCTATGCTGTCCTACTAGGGAGAGATTGGATCCACGCCAACTGTTGCATTCCATCCACAATGCACCAATGCCTAATACAGTGGGATGGAGATGAAGTAGAAGTCGTCCACGCAGATGATTCAGCTGAGATTTCAACGGCTGGCATGAACGTTTGGGAGACATCAGGCCAAGAACCGCTCTCAGGCATCAATCTGGACGACTGCGAGCGCATCAACGTGACAAAGAACGGGGTTAGGCTGGTTTTATCCACCGGCTTGACCGTGTAACAAGAGCAGCATTGATGGACAAATGTGGCGATGCCGATCCAAGTAATCGGCCCCAAGGATTTGTGGAGGAACATTGCAAAAGCCTTCATCGAGCAAGCAACGTGGAGGCCGATTCCAGCAATCGGCCAAAATTTTCCTCACCATCCATTCTGCCTGGGTTCAACGCCAATCTAATGGGCAATAGGGTTACGTCGGCTAATGAGCTAGAAGAAGTCCACACTGGTCCTAATCAAGCCGACGTTCGCATAGAGTGCCTTGGTTAATCACAGAGCCGATTTCAGCAGTGACCTGCAGAATCGCTCGGGGGGCACCTAATCAGATGAACATGTGCGATACATGTGCAGTGAAACATCGGGGGCCGATAGAAAAATCGGCCTGTAAAAAAAATTTCTCACGCAGTTTCTCGCAAGGTACAGCACGGGCATCGACTTTAGAGCTGAGGGACAAAGTCGATGCATGGCCATTGACTCTAGTACAATGACACCGGATCTACCAGTTACGTGTTCAAAACACATGGACCTCCAGCTCGGTGTCAGAGGAATTCTGTTTCTGAGCCGATTGAGCGAGCTTCTGCAATATCGGCTTTCAACGGAAGGAAAGTAATCGGCTCTGGCTGGCTCTGCATGGTAGTTCTCTCGGACAGGATCGAACCCAGGTCCATTTGTCTGAATTGCGTGTCCTCGTCTCTGTGTCGCCTTGATTGAGACTCGGGGGGCAGCTGGCCTGGTGGATGCTCTGACTTTGAAAGCCGATTGGGTGGCCATCGGCTAGTCCTGCGTCGCGATTTTCGTCAAGGGTGGTGATCCAGCAGAACTCGAACTCATTGGTCGAAAGATGGAAGATAGATCATGAGGGCTTGATGCGCTGACGTCGGCTTATTGAGATTTGACCAAGTTCGCGATCACCCCGTGGTCGAAGGGATGAAGGGCGGATTGTGAGAAACCGATGCGTTGCCATCGGCTCATCGAGAATCGGCTTAAAAGAAATCGGCAAATCAAATTGGGGAAACTTCTTCATTAATGAACAGGATTTCTTACAAAGAAAGAGCTGATTGCTCAAAGAAGGAAGAACAAAAGAAGGGTCTGTTGACCAATCTACTACTACTAGGCCTACACTAGTGGATCCTAGTCTACGGGCCATCGCTGCCCTCGTCGTCATCCTCGGAACTCCCATCGGCACTGCTGCCGATGGGCTCCTCGTCGCTGCTCCCGTAGCCCTCTACGGGAGCTTCATCCTCCTCTTCATCGTCGCTGCTGTCGTCGTCCCACCACATGCGGAGGCGTTTCGCCGGCGGGTAGCCCTCGAGGGAGTCGTCGTCTTCCTCTTCCTCTTCTTCAGAGGAGGGGCAGCCGTCCCAGGGGAACTGGTCATCCTCGCTATCCGATTCCAGTTCCCCGTCGGCGAGGAACTGGAGATCTTCATCCCCGCTGGTCAGGACTGGTCTTCCTCGGACCGATGGAGGAGGCGTGGTCTTCCTGGTCCCATTCTTCTGGTGCGCGGATGTCCTCCGGCGTCTCGCGGGAGGAGGAAGACCCGTAGGAAAGACCGGAGGAGGAGGAGGAGGAAGAAGACATGGTGGCACAGGAGGGTTTTTTGGGTGCTAATGCGAGGAGGATGAAGGAGAAGCAAACTGTTTAGAACGGTTAAATAAAAGGGATATGAGGGAGATTCAATGCCACAGCAGTTTCCGAGGAGGTGGTGCCCAACAGAAAAATTTCGCAGGCCACGTGGAGAAGTGGAAAGGGCAAGGCATCATGATGAAGGATTCTGCGGCGGGTTCTGCTCTGCCACGACATGACCCGACGAAAGAAAGCGTAATGATTTTGAAAATGTCATTTCCAAAACCAGGGGGGCATGTGTTATCACCAGAATTTGACCGGATCAGAGGTGGGCCGCGATTGAAGAATATACATAGAAGAAATACGTGAATCGGCTTTGTGTACCAAGTTTGGGCTAATTGCCCGTGTATCTGTACCATAGTAGGATACGTGTCGGTTAGGAGTTAGAGTTTTACCCGTGCACGGTTAGGTGCACGCTTGAATTAGAAAGTCCCCCGGACTATAAATATGTATCTAGGGTTTATGAAATAAACAACAACCAACGTTCAACACAAACCAATCTCGGCGCATCGCCAACTCCTTCGTCTCGAGGGTTTCTCCCGGTAAGCACCATGCTGCCTAGATCGCATCTTGCGATCTAGGCAGCGTCAGCTTATTACGTTGTTCATGCGTTGCTCGTACTGAAGCCTTTTTGATGGCGAGCAACGTAGTTATCTTAGATGTGTTAGGGTTAGCATTGTTCTTCGTATCATATGCTGTCGTAGTGCAACCCTTATGCATCTAGCCGCCCTTACACCTATCTTAGGTGTAGGCGGCACCCCGCTTGATCATTGTTTAGTAGATCCGATCCGTTACGGTTGCTCCTTGTTCTTCAAGGATTAGTTTAATATCCGCAATAGTTAGGCCTTACAAAGGGTTGGAGGATCCAGCGGCGTGTAGGGTGGAGTTTGCTAGCCCTAGACAGGATGTTCCGGGATCAACCTCGTGTTGGTTTTTAGGCCCTGTCTAGGATCGGCTTACGATCACCGTGCGCGAGCGAGGCCCAATCGTGAGTAGGATGATCCGATTATGCGGTGAAAACCCTAAATCGTCGTAGATCGCTTTAGCTTTATCTTGATCAAGACCACCATATATTCGTACACCTCGTGCGAATCATGGGTGGATCGGCTCTTTGAGCCGATTCACAGGACAACCGAGAGCCGATCGAGGCTCGTATTTAACGTTTACGTGTATGCCATGCAGGAAACTAAGCGAGGCATCATCCAACACCTTCCTGACCAGGTATAGATCAGGTGGCACGCCCTTGCGACAGCATCGGACGTGTGACCAGAAGGCTTTGCGGGCCGTCGCTCTGAGGGACCGGGGCCAGCCGCAGCCCTGAGTTGTTCCCGGCTCTACGGTGTTGCCAGTCGCTGCCCGCCGGTGGGTTTCTGACCGCAACAGCATGTGAGTTTCTGCCCCATCACCGGCACGAATCAATCCGCCGGCAAGTACTACAAACTCATATATGATCAATTCAATGAGGTGAAGAATTTTGGTGATTACATCGCCATCCACATGATCCAGAGTGAGTCTGCCATGTCTCACCGTTAGAACATCATCAATGTGGACATGGCGAGCATGGATCCATTGGCGAGGGCGTCCATGGAAACGAGGTGATGGCGGCGCAATTTGTGGCCGCGTCCATGGCAGCATTGGCACCATCGATGTACATGTATTCGCCGGCGTCCATGCCGACAGCGACATCAGCATACATGCCAACAGCAACATCGACACACATTCCCGCGCCGGCTTCCATGCCTCCGCCGGCGTCCATGGAGCGTGTCCCGATGATCGAGGTGCCGCAGGTGATCGCCGATGAGGTGAATGACGTCGAGGTGCAGCTTTGAAGCCCAACCTATCTTTTTGACAGCCGAATTATGAACAACGGCGATTTGATGGCTGGATATTGGCCTATACTTCAAATCATATTCAAAACCTAAATTTGGATTTCTATTCATGTTTTTGAGTTTTATTTTTTTGGTCAAACATTTCTTTTGGGGTCACCGGGGTGGAGAATCCTTCTCCAAACGAAGGAAGGCGTACCTGCGACCCCGATAGAGCACCGCCAACGTCACTACAGGCGCTTATCTAGAGGTGCCGGTGGAGATGTTTTTACATTCATGGACATTGCTAGCGCACGAGGTCCGGATCGCACGAATCCGTGGGCGTATCAACTGGACCATCGTATCACGCAAGTCTCACGAATCGGTGGCGGTGGATGAAAGCACGACTAAATCCGGCCGCATGGCTGCCTGGCTGACTGACGGAGACGACGAAAGGGCCGGCCGACGGCAGGGCGCGCGTGGGTTCACACTTACGGCCGCCGGTCTTGAACTTTCTCCCGAACATCAGATTCTCTCATGCATCCATCCAACCCGCACGTACGTACGTGATGTTCGCCGTAATTTTCCCCGGCGGCTAGTTTGGTCGTGTTTGTTTGCTGGACTCGTGCATCGACCGTGTCGTCGTCTAGAGATCCAAGGAGGACAAACGCTAGCAAGCTTGCTCGCGCTGACCGGCTGACGGAGGAACATAATTAATCTCGCATCACAAGGACTCAACTTGCCCGGCTCTGACGGCGACGGATTCACGGATAGGATAAAGTTCACGACGAGCTGATTAATTAGTTACTCCTACTACTAATACTCAGTCGGAAATTCCTCGTCTAATCCTTCATCTAATCGATAATTTATTTCCGCAAGTAGGTTCTAATTTCATGTATATTCATTCACCGTTATAGGCGTTACAATGCAGAAATCATTGTCCGGTTCTACGATAAAGAAAGAAAAGCGAGTTTGCAATTGTCCTCGATAACTTTACATCCAAGAATGTGCCAATAAGCTTTTTTATGAAGCACTGAAGCATAATTGTCGAAGGAATCATTGTAATTAGGTTTGTATCTAAGATAATTAAACTAGTAAGAAATACTTGTTATATTTTACTACCATTTTATTATTATTTCTATCGTAATTGGTTAGTTGAAATTACTTATAGACATCTTAGAGTAAGAATGTGTTCTTATATTTTAAGTCTTAAGTTTTTAAAAGTGAAAACAGGCACAAATACGTTTATATATCTAATTTGCGTATACATATATTAGCCTCATATATTAGTCTTAAGGGGTCTTTTTGTTGACTTTGCCGAAGGGCCCCGAAAAATATAGAGCCGGCCGTGGTTGGAATGTCTCTATTGCATCATGGCACATGCATGGTCCAACGACTAAGTCATCAATCATGTATACTGTTCATGGATGAGCCCACTTTTAGGTAAGTTGTGTCATATAGTTCAAACTTATGTTTTGAGCAATTTTCTAGAATAATAGAAATATTATTACACCAAATTAATATAACTAGATGGATTTTCGAATGTTGTTCCATAATACACGACAGGCATGCTAGTGTAGGCAAACTCTATGCATGACATGCATACTTTCTTTTAGCTAGCTAATAGCATATTTTATATCGATCAAATAGGTAAACATACTAGTTAAATGCTCGTGCGTTGCTACCTCTTACCAAATTTTTACCTGGATATATTGATCAAAACGTCTGTAAATAGTACATGCAACACTCAGAAGCAACGGTAGCATGCCACTTACGCAATGATCCACTCCCAGAATCCACGTCGATCTTCCCATGTTCTCCTCTCACTGCGCAACTGTTGAAATATTGGGCCCACATTTGGTGGCCCATACTAGATTTCAGATTTTCCCTATAAATCTCAAAGCCCACTTAGTGGCAGCCTTGTGAGTTTGAGCGTTGGTGGCAGCTCACTAGGTGGCAAGAGGTGGAAGTTTAGTCCCACATGGAAAGTTGGGAGGAAGTTAGACCACCTTATAAGGTGGGTTGTTCCACCACTAGTAAGTGAGTGAGAATAGGAGTGCTACACGCGCGCGCTCCTCCTCCTCCTCGCTCGTCTCGACGCGACACGACGCGCGCGCCGCGCTCGTGGTGAGTGGATTGAGCCTCGAGCCGAGACTTTGTCGCAGTTAGTCGGTTCGGGTCGCTCCCGGATCGTGGGCTATCTGTAACCGACTCGAAACGTGCGACGTGGGCGTGGCCCACGTTGCCTAGGGTTTCCCGAGCCTATATAATCTCTTGCCCGGCTACCGCAGAAACATGCTGAATACACGAGTTAGGGTTTCCACCTCTCTCTGCTTGCGCCGCCATCGTACCCTACTCCATCCCGCGCGCCGACGTGCATCGGCGAACGGGAGAGCAGGTCTCCGGAACCACTCGTCCTTGCGATCCTGTACGGGAGAGGGCGAATTAGGTTTTTGGGAAGCGCTCTGCGCGACTGCTCAAGTTCTTCATCACGGGTCGCCTTCCGTCCAAGTCGGGCGGTGCTGCCTACCGTCGTCTTCAACGCCGTCTACTTCGACCCGTCGTCAACAACGTTGTCATCAACAACGTTACTGCTGCGACATCATCTGCTACACCTCCACCGCCACCACCACCAGATCGGTACGTGTGACATATCTCGATCTGTTTAGCGATGGATGCTTTACTGTTTGTGCTGCTGCTACTCATGTTGATTAATGCATCTAGTATGTTCGAATTTCACATGTTAGTAGTTCTTGTCATCATGTTTTATATTCTGGAATTAATCATGGAAATTGTGCCTAATTATCCAACAATCCAAAAACCTAATTGTAGGCAATTTCCTGAGTTAACAATGGCTGGTTTTTCCGATGCACTGAGGCCGGATAAGTTTACCGGTGTGCACTTTAAGAGGTGGCAGTATAAGGCCATGCTCTGGCTTACTCATCTGAAAGTGTTCGAAGTTAGATGGTTTACCTGAAGGAACTATATCTGACCAAGATCAGAACAAGTTCAAGGAAAACAATACTCTCTTCGTCGGATGCGTTCTAAGTATTCTTGCTGATCGTCTGTGTGATGTGTACATGCACTCAACAGATGGTAAAGAGCTCTGGGATGCACTGAATGCTAAGTTCGGTGCAACCGATGCAGGCAGTGAACTGTACATCATGGAGAGCTTCCATGACATCAGGATGGTTAACAACCGTTCTGTAGTCGAACAAGCTCATGAGATACAGTGCATTGCGAAAGAGCTTGAACTCCTTAAGTGTGCCTTACCTGACAAGTTTGTGGCTGGATGCATCATCGCTAAGTTGCCTCCTTCATGGAGGAACTTTGCCACAACTCTCAAACACAAGAGACAGGAGATATCAGTTGAAAATCTGATAGCATCTCTTGATGTTGAGGAGAAAGCTCGGGCTAAGGATAATACTGAGAAAGGAGAGGGTCAGTCTAGCGCCAACATGGTGCAGAAGAAACCCTACAGCAAGAACAAAGGGAATAACAAGCCCTCCTTCAATAAGCCTATGAAGACTACAACCTTCAAGAAGAAGAAGATGATAAACAAAGCAGATCTGAGCTGCTTTACCTGTGGAGAGACTGGCCACTTTTCTAAGGACTGTCCAGAGAGGGCAGACCGCAAGAAAAAGGCGAGGCAAGTCAACACGGTGACCGCTAGCAATGCTGATGGGTACGGTAATCTCTTTACTGTTCTTTCGGTATTTCAATCTCCATGTTGGTGGATTGATACAGGTGCTAATGTTCATGTGTGTGCTGACATATCCATGTTCACTTCTTACCAGGTCGCCCGGGATTCTTCCATCTTGATGGGGAATGGGTCACATGCTTCTGTTCGTGGTGTTGGCACGGTAGATCTGAAGTTCACTTCGGGGAAGATCGTGCAGCTGAGGAACGTGCAGCATGTCCCTACTATGAACAAGAATCTCGTTAGCGGCTCCCTTCTATGCAGAGATGGGTTTAAGGTTGTTTTAGAGTCGAATAAAGTAGTTGTTTCCAAGTTTGGACAATTTATTGGTAAAGGCTATGAGTGCGGAGGCTTGTTCCGCTTTTCTGATTTCAGTAATAAGTCTGTGAACCATATTTGTGGCAATGTTAGTGATGATACCAGTGTTTGGCATTCTCGTTTATGTCACATTAATTTTGGTTTAATGTCTCGGCTATCCAGTTTAAGTTTAATTCCGAATTTCACCATTGCCAAAGGTTCTAAGTGCCATAGTTGTGTGCAATCAAAGCAACCTCGGAAGCCTCACAAGGCGGCCGAGGAGAGAAACTTGGCACCTCTAGAACTCATACATTCTGATCTATGCGAGATGAATGGTGTGTTGACAAAAGGTGGAAAGAGATATTTCATGACATTGATTGATGATGCGACTAGATTTTGCTATGTTTATTTGTTGCGAACTAAAGATGAAGCTTTAGACTACTTTAAAATTTATAAGGCCGAAGTTGAAAATCAACTAGAGAGAAAGATCAAGCGTCTTAGGTCGGATCGTGGTGGCGAATATTTTCCTAAAATCTTTGATGAATTCTGTGAGGAACATGGCATTATTCATGAGAGGACGCCTCCCTATTCACCCCAATCAAACGGGGTTGCCGAGAGGAAAAACCGCACGCTGACTGACTTGGTGAATTCCATGTTAGCCACTGCTGGTTTATCTAAGGCATGGTGGGGGAGGCTTTATTGACTTCATGTCATGTCCTGAATAGAGTTCCTAACAAGAATAAAGATAAAACCCCTTACGAGGAGTGGGCTGGAAGAAAACCATCACTTTCGTATTTGCGCACATGGGGATGTTTGGCGAAAGTCAATATTCCAATCACTAAGAAGCGCAAACTCGGACCAAAGACAGTGGATTGTATCTTTCTAGGTTATGCTCCGCGGAGTGTAGGATATAGATTTTTAGTAGTTCAATCCGAGGTACATGATATGAATGTTGATACTATTATGGAATCTCGTGATGCAACATTTTTTGAGAATATGTTTCCTATGAAAGATATGCATAGCATTGCTAGAATTTCTACTGAGATAATTCCTGAGTCTAGTACATCTAATGAGTATTTTGAACAATCACATGAGAATGTTACTGAGAAGGATGACAATGAAGCTCCTAAATGAGCAAGAGACGAAGGATTGAAAAATCCTTTGGTGATGATTTCATTGTGTACCTTGTGGATGATACTCCCACGTCCATTGCAGAGGCATATGCATCTCCAGATGCAGATGACTGGAAAGAAGCTGTCCATAACGAGATGGACTCGATTCTTTCTAATGGAACTTGGGAGCTATCAGAACGACCCCATGGATGCAAGCCTGTGGGCTGCAAATGGGTGTTCAAGAAGAAGCTAAGACCTGATGGTACTATTGAGAAGTACAAGGCGCGGCTTGTAGCTAAAGGCTACACACAGAGAGAAGGCGAAGATTACTTCGACACCTATTCACCTGTCGCTAGACTTACCACCATTCGAGTACTACTGTCCATGGCTGCCTCCTATGGTCTTATCGTTCATCAAATGGACGTAAAGACAGCTTTTCTTAATGGAGAGTTGGAAGAGGAAATCTATATGGATCAACCTGATGGGTTCGTAGTAAAAGGTGAAGAAAGAAAGGTGTGCAAGTTGCTGAAATCTTTATATGGCCTGAAACAAGCACCTAAGCAATGGCATGAGAAGTTTGACAGAACTTTGACTTCTGTAGGCTTTGTTGTCAATGAGGCTGACAAGTGTGTTTACTATCGCCATGGTGGGGGCGAAGGTGTTATACTGTGTTTGTATGTGGATGATATTCTGATATTTGGTGCAAACATGAAAGTAATACACGAGGTCAAGTCTTTCTTGTCAAAGTGCTTTGATATGAAAGATCTGGGAGAAGCTGATGTAATTCTGAACATCAAGCTTATTAAGAATGAGAGTGGGATTACTCTAACGCAATCCCATTATGTTGAGAAGATCTTGAGCCGGTTCGGCTATATTGATAGCAAGTCTTCTCCAACACCTTATGATCCCAGTGTGACATTACGCAAGAACCGGAGGATTGCCGTAGATCAACTGAGATACTCTCAGATTGTTGGCTCACTCATGTACTTAGCGAGCGCGACTAGACCGGACATCTCTTTTGCTGTTAGCAAGTTGAGTAGGTTCATGTCAAACCCGGGTACTGATCATTGGCATGCACTTGATAGGGTCATGCGCTACCTATGTGGTACAATGAGTTATGGGATTCACTATTCAGGGCACCCAGCTGTGCTTGAAGGATATAGTGATTCGAATTGGATCTCAGATGTAGCTGATCTCTACGCCACTAGCGGGTATGTATTTACCTTTGGAGGTGGCGCAGTGTCATGGAGATCTTGCAAGCAAACCATATTGACGAGGTCAACTATGGAAGCAGAACTTACTGCTTTGGACACAACCACTGTTGAATCAGAATGGTTGCGTGAGCTCTTGATGGACTTGCCTGTGGTTGAAAAACCTGTTCCGGCAATCCTTTTGAATTGTGACAATCAAACTGTAATTGTCAAAGTGAACAATTCTAAGGATAACGCGAAGTCATCAAGACACATCAAGAGACGTTTGAAGTCTGTCAGGAAATTGCGAAACTCCGGAGTAATAACTGTTACATATATTCAAACAGACAAAAACCTGGCAGATCCCTTTACAAAGGGACTATCACGTAATGTGATAGAAAGTGCATCGAGGGAGATGGGTTTGAGACCCGTTGATGTTACACCATAGTGGTAACCCAACCTTTGTGATCGGAGATCCCGTGAATTAGGACCTGGGAAGAACAAACTAGTGGTTTAATTGAGGAGAGTATTATGTAACCCTCTCTATGTGAAGATGCACAACTCTCAATTGCTGTAAGGCAGGTTGGCAACAAGCCTTAATGTGTTTATGTTGGCTATATTAGCAAAGATGCTGTCCTACAGAGCATTCTTGAAATAACACACCTATATGAGTCCGATTGTTAAACGTCGCAATCTATGAGATTTGGGTGATCTCTAGTAAACTCATGAAGAGACCACGAAGTATGACGCATATGCTTCACCCGCGGGGTAGGCTACTGGCAGCCATGTACTGGTTATGACTTTGAGTGAAACCCTGTTCACGCAAAACTTGCAATTCAAGGCTTAGTCCATTGTTCAAGTGTGAATGGATGTAGCTTAAGGTTCTAGGCGGAAGTTCAACTTAACAGTCTCCGCTGAAACACTGGTATATAAACAAGCAGCGAGTATTGGTAAATCTCTAAATGGGGATTTGAGATCTGGTGGGGGATTGTTGAAATATTGGGCCCACATTTGGTGGCCCATACTAGATTTCAGATTTTCCCTATAAATCTCAAAGCCCACTTAGTGGCAGCCTTGTGAGTTTGAGCCCAAGTTGGTGGCAGCTCACTAGGGAGTGGCAAGAGGTGGGAAGTTTAGTCCCACATGGAAAGTTGGGAGGAAGTTAGACCACCTTATAAGGTGGGTTGTTCCACCACTAGTAAGTGAGTGAGAATAGGAGTGCTACACGCGCGCTCCTCCTCCTCCTCGCTCGACTCGACTCGACACGACACGACACGACGCGCCGCGCTCGTGGTGAGTGGATTGAGCCTCGAGCCGAGACTTTCCTTACTTTTTGCAGCTCAGGAAAACGAACAGAGTCCTAGACGGACGCGTCGCAGTTAGTCGGTGATGGCGTGTATTTCACACGTTCGTTGGGCAACCCCAAGAGGAAGGTATGATGCGCACAGCAGCAAGTTTTCCCTCAGAAAGAAACCAAGGTTTATCGAACCAGAGGAGCCAAGAAGCACGTTGAAGGTTGATGGCGGCGGGATGTAGTGCGGCGCAACACCGGAGTCCGGCGCCAACGTGGAACCTGCACAACACAACCAAAGTACTTTGCCCCAACGAAACAGTGAGGTTGTCAATCTCACCGGCTTGCTGTAACAAAGGATTAACCGTATTGTGTGGAAGATGCTTGTTTGCAGAGAAAACAGTAAAAACAAGTATTGCAGCAGATTTGTATTTCAGTATAAAAGAATGGACCGGGGTCCACAGTTCACTAGAGGTGTCTCTCCCATAAGATAAAAGCATGTTGGGTGAACAAATTACAGTCGGGCAATTGACAAATAGAGAGGGCATAACAATGCACATACATGACATGATAAGTATAGTGAGATTTAATTGGGCATTACGACAAAGTACATAGACCGCCATCCAACGCATCTATGCCTAAAAAGTCCACCTTCAGGTTATCATCCGAACCCCCTATTAAGTTGCTAAACAACACAATTGCATTAAGTATGGTGCGTAATGTAATCAACAACTACATCCTCGGACATAGCGCCAATGTTTTATCCCTAGTGGCAACAACACAACACAACCTTAGAACTTTCTGTCACTGTCCCAGGTGTCAATGCATGAACCCACTATCGAGCATAAGTACTCCCTCTTGGAGTTAAAAGTAAAAACTTGGCCAGAGCCTCTACTAGAAACGGAGAGCATGCAAGATCATAAACAACACATGTATAATAACTTGATAATTAACATGACATGGTATTCTCTATCCATCGGATCCCGACAAACACAACATATAGAATTACGATAGATGATCTTGATCATGTTAGGCAGCTCACAAGATCCAACAATGAAGCACAATGAGGAGAAGACAACCATCTAGCTACTGCTATGGACCCATAGTCCAGGGGTGAACTACTCACTCATCACTCCGGAGGCGACCATGGCGGTGTAGAGTCCTCCGGGAGATGAATCCCCTCTCCGGCAGGGGCCGGAGATCTCCGAATCCCCCGAGATGGGATCGGCGGCGACGGCGTCTCTGGAAGGTTTTCCGTATCGTGGTTTTTCGCATCGGGGTTTCGCGACGGAGGCTTTAAGTAGGCGGAAGGGGGTCAAGGGGCGTCACGAGGGGCCCACACTATAGGTCGGCGCGGCGGCTTGGGCCGCGCCGCCCTATAGCCTGGCCACCTCGTGGCCCCACTTCGTGTGTTCTTCGGTCTCTGGAAGCTCCGTGGAAAAATAGGGCCCTGGGTCTTTGTTTCGTCCAATTCCGAGAATATTTCGTTACTAGGATTTCTGAAACCAAAAACAGCAGAAAAGAACTGCACTTCGGCATCTTGTTAATAGGTTAGTTCCGAAAATGCACGAATATGACATAAAGTGTGCATAAAACATGTAGGTATCATCAATAATATGGCATAGAACATAAGAAATTATCGATACGTCGGAGACGTATCAAGCATCCCCAAGCTTAGTTCTGCTCGTCCCGAGCAGGTAAAACGATAACAAAGATAATTTCTGAAGTGATATGCCATCATAACCTTGATCATACTATTTGTAAACATATGTAGTGGATGCAGCGATCAAAACAATGGTGATGACATGAGTAAACAGGTGAATCATATAGCAAAGACTTTTCATGAATAGTACTTCAAGACAAGTATTAATAAGTCTTGCATAAGAGTTAACTCATAAAGCAATAAATCAAAGTAAAGGCATTGAAGCAACACAAAGGAAGATTAAGTTTCAGCGGTTGCTTTCAACTTGTAACATGTATATCTCATGGATAATAGTCAACATAGAGCAATATAACAAGTACAATATGCAAATATGTAGGAATCAATGCACGGTTCACACAAGTGTTTGCTTCTTGAGGTGGAGAGAAATAGGTGAACTGACTCAACATAAAAGTAAAGAGAATGGTCCTTCAAAGAGGAAAGCATCGATTGCTATATTTGTGCTATAGCTTTTATTTTGAAAACATGAAACAATTTTGTCAACGGTAGTAATAAAGCATATGAGTTATGAAAGTTATATCTTACAAGTTGCAAGTCTCATGCATAGTATACTAATAGTGCCGCACCTTGTCCTAATTAACTTGGACTACCGGATCTTTGCAATGCACATGTTTTGACCAAGTGTCACAATGGGGTACCTCCATGCCGCCTGTACAAAGGTCTAAGGAGAAAGCTCGCATTTTGGATTTCTCGCTTTTGATTATTCTCAACTTAGACATCCATACCGGGACAACATGGACAACAGATAATGGACTCCTCTTTAATGCATAAGCATGTGGCAACAATTATTATTCTCATATGAGATTGAGGATATATGTCCAAACTGAAACTTCCACCATGAATCATGGCTTTAGTTAGCGGCCCAAAGTTCTTCTCTAACAATATGCATACTCCAACCATGAAGGTGGTAGATCTCTCTTACTTCAGACAAGACGGACATGCATAGCAACTCACATGATATTCAACAAGGAATAGTTGATGGCGTCCCCAGAAACATGGTTATCGCTCAACAAGCAACTTAATAAGAGATAAAGTGCATAAGTACATATTCAATACCACAATAGTTTTTAAGCTATTTGTCCCATGAGCTATATATTGCAAAGGTGAATGATGGAATTTTAAAGGTAGCACTCAAGCAATTTACTTTGGAATGGCGGATAAATACCATGTAGTAGGTAGGTATGGTGGACACAAATGGCATAGTGGTTGGCTCAAGTATTTTGGATGCATGAGAAGTATTCCCTCTCGATACAAGGTTTAGGCTAGCAAGGTTATTTGAAACAAACACAAGGATAAATGGTACAGCAAAACTCACATAAAAGACATATGGTAAACATTATAAGACTCCATACCGTCTTCCTTGTTGTTCAAAACTCAATACTAGATGTTATCTAGACTCTAGAGAAACCAAATATGCAAACCAAATTAGCAAGCTCTAAGTATTTCTTCATTAATGGGTGCAAAGTATATGATGCAAGAGCTTAAACATGAGCACAACAATTGCCAAGTATCAAATTATCCAAGACATTTTAGAGTTACTACATGTATCATTTTCCAATTCCAACCATATAACAATTTAACGAAGAAGAACTTCGCCATGAATACTATGAGTAGAGCCTAAGGACATATTTGTCCATATGCAACAGCGGAGCGTGTCTCTCTCCCATAAAGTGAATGCTAGGATCCATTTTATTCAAACAAAACAAAAAACAAAAACAAACCGACGCTCCAAGCAAAGTACATAAGATGTGGCCGAATAAAAATATAGTTTCAGGGAGGAACCTGATAATGTTGTCGATGAAGAAGGGGATGCCTTGGGCATCCCCAAGCTTAGACGCTTGAGTCTTCTTAATATATGCAGGGGTGAACCACCGGGGCATCCCCAAGCTTAGAGCTTTCACTCTCCTTGATCATATTGCATCATACTCCTCTCTTGATCCTTGAAAACTTCCTCCACACCAAACTCGAAACAACTCATTAGAGGGTTAGTGCATAATAAAAATTCACATGTTCAGAGGTGACACAATCATTCTTAACACTTCTGGACATTGCATAAAGCTACTGGACATTAGTGGATCAAAGAAATTCATCCAACATAGCAAAAGAGGCAATGCGAAATAAAAGACAGAATCTGTCAAAACAGAACAGTCCGTAAAGATGGATTTTATTAGGCCACCAGACTTGCTCAAACGAAAATGCTCAAATTGAATGAAAGTTGCGTACATATCTGAGGATCATGCTCGTAAATTGGCTTAATTTTCTGAGCTACCTACAGGGAGGTAGACCCAGATTCGTGACAGCAAAGAAATCTGGAACTGCGCAGTAATCCAAATCTAGTACTTACTTTTCTATCAAAGACTTTACTTGGCACAACAAAACTCAAAACTAAGATAAGGAGAGGTTGCTACAGTAGTAAACAACTTCCAAGACACAAATATAAAACAAAAATACTGGAGTAAAAACATGGGTTGTCTCCCATAAGCGCTTTTAACGCCTTTCAGCTAGGCGCAGAAAGTGTAACTCAAGTATTATCGAAGGGTGGTGCACCTACAGCGGGGTTTGGAGTTTTCTCAACCATGCATAGTATATTAGATACATAAGTTTCAGCGTCTCCCTTTTCATTAGTCTTGGGCTTGCTACTCTCATCGAACAAATTTTCAGGAACAAGCCAAGCATAGTTATTTTCTAGTGCATCATTCATAGCGAGGAGTTTACATGGTATTGGTGCTTTGATCTCCCCACCATTATTAGCATTATTAGTGTACCTTATTCTATCCATGTCCATTTTTTCAAGGAGGCTAACAAAATTAGTATGAGAACCAAGCATATTAAATTTAGCGAAGACCTTTCTAGCCTCTCTTGCTAGACCACCAAATTCTCTAAGAAGGGTTTCTAAAACAAAATCTTTCTTTTCCCCCTCTTCCATATCACCAAGTGTAAGAAACATGTGTTGGATTATAGGATTGAGATTAACAAATTTAGTTTCCAACATGCGAACTAAAGCAGCAGCAGCAGCAATTTCATAAGTAGGAGCAAGTTCTACCAAGTGTCTATCTTCAAAATCTTCAACGGTGCTAACATGGGTGAAAAATTCTTCTATATTGTTCCTCCCAATTATAGACCCTTGTCCTACCGGTATGTTCTTTGTGGTAAAATTAAAAGGAAACATGATGAATCAAGTAAAGTAAATGCAAGTAAACTAATTTTTTTGTGTTTTTGATATAGCAAACAAGACAGTAAATAAAGTAAAACTAGCAACTAATTTTTTTGTATTTTGATATAAGTGCAGCAAACAAAGTAGTAAATAAAATAAAGCAAGACAAAAACAAAGTAAAGAGATTGAGAAGTGGAGACTCCCCTTGCAGCGTGTCTTGATCTCCCCGGCAACGGCGCCAGAAAAAGATCTTGATGGCGTGTATTTCACACGTTCGTTGGGCAACCCCAAGAGGAAGGTATGATGCGCACAGCAGCAAGTTTTCCTCAGAAAGAAACCAAGGTTTATCGAACCAGGAGGAGCCAAGAAGCACGTTGAAGGTTGATGGCGGCGGGATGTAGTGCGGCGCAACACCGAGATTCCGGCGCCAACGTGGAACCCGCACAACACAACCAAAGTACTTTGCCCCAACGAAACAGTGAGGTTGTCAATCTCACCGGCTTGCTGTAACAAAGGATTAACCGTATTGTGTGGAAGATGCTTGTTTGCAGAAAAAAGTAAAAACAAGTATTGCAGCAGATTTGTATTTCAGTATTAAAGAATGGACCGGGGTCCACAGTTCACTAGAGGTGTCTCTCCCATAAGATAAAAGCATGTTGGGTGAACAAATTACAGTCGGGCAATTGACAAATAGAGAGGGCATAACAATGCACATACATGACATGATAAGTATAGTGAGATTTAATTGGGCATTACGACAAAGTACATAGACCGCCATCCAACCGCATCTATGCCTAAAAAGTCCACCTTCAGGTTATCATCCGAACCCCCTCCAGTATTAAGTTGCTAAACAACAGACAATTGCATTAAGTATGGTGCGTAATGTAATCAACAACTACATCCTCGGACATAGCGCCAATGTTTTATCCCTAGTGGCAACAGCACAACACAACCTTAGAACTTTCTGTCACTGTCCCAGGTGTCAATGCAGGCATGAACCCACTATCGAGCATAAGTACTCCCTCTTGGAGTTAAAAGTAAAAACTTGGCCAGAGCCTCTACTAGAAACGGAGAGCATGCAAGATCATAAACAACACATGTATAATAACTTGATAATTAACATGACATGGTATTCTCTATCCATCGGATCCCGACAAACACAACATATAGAATTACAGATAGATGATCTTGATCATGTTAGGCAGCTCACAAGATCCAACAATGAAGCACAATGAGGAGAAGACAACCATCTAGCTACTGCTATGGACCCATAGTCCAGGGGTGAACTACTCACTCATCACTCCGGAGGCGACCATGGCGGTGTAGAGTCCTCCGGAGATGAATCCCCTCTCCGGCAGGGTGCCGGAGGAGATCTCCAGAATCCCCGAGATGGGATCGGCGGCGACGGCGTCTCAGTAAGGTTTTCCGTATCGTGGTTTTTCGCATCAGGGGTTTCGCGACGGAGGCTTTAAGTAGGCGGAAGGGCAGGTCAAGGGGCGTCACGAGGGGCCCACACTATAGGTCGGCGCGGCCAGGGCTTGGGCCGCGCCGCCCTATAGCCTGGCCACCTCGTGGCCCCACTTCGTGTGTTCTTCGGTCTTCTGGAAGCTCCGTGGAAAAATAGGGCCCTGGGTCTTTGTTTCGTCCAATTCCGAGAATATTTCGTTACTAGGATTTCTGAAACCAAAACAGCAGAAAACAGAACCGGCACTTCGGCATCTTGTTAATAGGTTAGTTCCAGAAATGCACGAATATGACATAAAGTGTGCATAAAACATGTAGGTATCATCAATAATATGGCATAGAACATAAGAAATTATCGATACGTCGGAGACGTATCAGTCGGTTCGGGTCGCTCCCGGATCGTGGGCTATCTGTAACCGACTCGAAACGTGCGACGTGGGCGTGGCCCACGTTGCCTAGGGTTTCCCGAGCCTATATAATCTCTTGCCCGCGAGAACATACTGAATACACGAGTTAGGGTTTCCACCTCTCTCTGCTTGCGCCGCCATCGTACCCTACTCCATCCCGCGCGCCGACGTGCATCGGCGAACGGGAGAGCAGGTCTCCGGAACCACTCGTCATTGCGATCCTATACGGGAGAGGGCGAATTAGGTTTTTGGGAAGCGCTCTGCGCGCTCCAGTTCTTCATCACGGGTCGCCTTCCGTCCAAGTCGGGCGGTGCTGCCTACCGTCGTCTTCAACGCCGTCTACTTCGACCCGTCGTCCCCGTCGTCAACAACGTTGTCATCAACAACGTTACTGCTGCGACATCATCTGCTACACCTCCACCGCCACCACCACCAGATCGGTACGTGTGACATATCTCGATCTGTTTAGCGATGGATGCTTTACTGTTTGTGCTGCTGCTACTCATGTTGATTAATGCATCTAGTATGTTCGAATTTCACATGTTAGTAGTTCTTGTCATCATGTTTTATATTCTGGAATTAATCATGGAAATTGTGCCTAATTATCCAACTTGGTTAATTCAAACCAAGCATTCGGGTGGCTCATAGTATATCGACTACCAAGAATTGTTTAATTCAAACCATGCATCTTTAAATCCACGAAAGGAAGTATATGCCGGAAATGGGGGAGAAAAAAATAAGGGTGTTTGAAGTTTTCCGAGCCTTGTTCAATTTCAAACGTGCTAAGCTAGTCTTGATTACTTAGCCTGGACGGTTGACTTTAGCATGCTGACTCTCCAACAACGTATACAATTCCAAAGTTCACACCGGCCGGGTCGGGCAGTTTCAACGGTATCTGGTGCTAGTAGTGGTGGGAATTAAGCTAGTGATCCTTTGAGAGCCATGCAATGCAACTAGCCTTTTCCGAGGGGTTAACGCCGGCCATTCATGCATGGACGACTAGAAACTTGTGGTGGGGTTTGGCAAACTTGCATGCATATATTTCCCCACGTGTCAAAGTCAAATTAAGCACCCGATACCGATCGGTTGAAAACAAGTTGGGTTGTCATCTGAATCTGAATCAGTGAATCTGAATCAGGCGGTCAACTCAACCTTAGTTGCCGGCCGACATGTACTGCTTTTCTGGAAGCCTGACCTAACGGAGCGGTGTGTTTGGCCAGTGAATCCAGCACTTAACGCAAAAACATGAAGACCACCAGCGCCATTGCATGCATGTGGTCATGTGGACTTACTTGTGGTCTTGTGGAGCTATGAGATATGCATCGTCCTCCGGTTGCGGGTCAGAGTACAAGAGCATGTGGTTTGGCCGATCGAGTCCACTCCACTCCACTCCACCCAACCGCCGGCGGAGAGCTACCTCGCCTGACGTCGCCCATGACGGTGCCGCGCACCAGTCCGTTCGTCCGTATCGATCTGCAGATGCGCTAATTGTCGCTCTCTCTTCTCCCCGGCCGGCCTACCCATGGTGCGTCTCAAGTAGTCTTGGCAAAAGGCAGGTTCCAAGTTACATACGGTACGCCATGGTTTGCATGTTTGAGTATGAATTTCAACGCAGTGCACAGGTTTATGTACCTTCAGTGTTACTAACTCTAAAATAAACACCAAATAGAAAGTCTTTTATGTTATTCTACTGAGAACGAACTTCATTCTCACTAGACCGATACCTACATAGACACAGAAGAAAAACCATGCTACTTGCAATGTTGTAGAAAAACACAGCTCACTCGTGTTGGTATAAGAAAACATGCAGGTTGCCATATTCAAGATAAGTGAGTGACGTAGTGAACTACTTAACCTAATGGAAGAGCTCATGATTCATGCACGATGCAGCACAATGATAAGAAACTAACAGTCTTCCCGCACAAAAAAAGGAATGCTTGTATCTATGGGCTGCCAAGCCGAGAAGCGAAGAATGCCGGCCAGTCCATCTCCAAAAGAACACCTGTCTGATAGGTGCCCCAACTATCACCGGACACGCACACGCCTGTCAACTCAACCATCGCTCCACTCTCGAGGTTGGCGATGTACACAACATTGTTCTTCGTATCATGAATGAGCATTTTACCGTCCTTCTCATCCAAACAGACCAATGTCGCAATTTTGCTTCATCTGTTGTCATCCCAGGTGGTTTCACCTCGAGAACACAGGTGTGGACCCACTTGGCAACACCACCATCACTTTTTGTGCCGTTTTCTCGGGTCCAGATCACTACCCGGATACCTTGGCCTTGTCGTTGGAAAACTACCGAGAGTGTCCTATGGTTGTTGACACTAAGAATCGGCGGACCATGATAAAAGATGTTCTTCAGGAATCTCGACCCTCGTTAGCGAGATGCAACACATCTTCATGTCTATGTCAGGAGTACACGTATAAAAGCTCTCTCCGCATTGGTAAAGAACGAGCCAATGTGCTGTGCCATTGCAGACAAAGGGCTCGGGATGACGAAGCGCCAAGAGATCGCCTTCCGCCATGGCATCAAATGGGTGCTTGGTCGGCGTGCTCCACCTTGCCTCTTGAGATGAGAACGTGTGGACGTTGAGAGGCTGGTAAATATTGTGGTTGTCGATGATGAGCACTTTGAAAAAGACGGGGTTGCCTGACGGTTGTTGTTCTCTATTAGAGGTGTAGTCTGCGGCGGCGAGGATGGCGTAGCCGGTGTGGTTGCATCTCCAGTTGCAATCGAGCGGAGGGAGCAACTCGCATATGTCCGTGAGCATGTTGCACACAGCTAGCTGAAGGACGCTGGCTGGTCGGGCACGGGCCGAGATGAGGCGCATGAGGAGGAGGCCGCAACGTGACACGAGCGGCACTGCACGGGAGAGGAGGCACGCTGCGGCCTCGGGGAGAAAAGAGCCCAGTGGGCGGCGGCTAGTGCCGAAGACCGACCGGGGAGTCGGGACGAAGGATGTCTCCAGTGGATAGTACCCTTTGCCGTTGTTGAGAATTTTCTGAGAGATGTACCCAGCAAGGAAGGTCACGACGCCTGCTCTGACCCGCTTGAAACATACTCCTATATGGGAAGACAAAAGAGCCCACCCATGACTAGGTGAAAGTGTGAAACAGATCAGAACGAGCTCAATGGCCAAGAAATAGCAAAGCCCACCAATATTTGTGGAAGCTCTACTCTTACGAGGGTCGTGAACATCACCTGCCATTGTCATTATCACTATAGCCAAGTATTTTCAAATTCCACTTCCTCATTCATGAGGTCACCGAGTAGTCTCCCTAATCACACACCTTGAAACGTCGCGGCTGCATCTGCAATATACTCAGCTTCATATGAAGATAATGCAACTACCTTTTACTTTTGTGATAGCCAACTTATGATGTTATTTTCAAATAAATATGCCACACCCGAGGTACTCTTACGGTCATCAACATCACCTTCCATGTCACTATCAATCTAGCCAAGTATCTTCACATTCCACTTTCTTGTTTATGAGGTCACCGAGTAGCCTCCCTAGCCACACACCTTTCGCGGTTACAGCTACAATATACTCACCTTCACAGGAAGATAATGCAACTACTTTTGCTTTTGTGATAACCAACTTATGTTGCTATTTCTTAAAAAAATGCCACGTTTGAGTTACTCTTACGGTCGTTAACATCACCTATCATGTCACTATCACTGTAGCCAAGCGTCTTCACCTTCCCCTTCTCCTTCAAATATACAATACCAAAGTTAGTCGTCCCTTTGATATACCTGATTGAGTATATGCTTCACCGCTTCCCAATGCTCCGTTGTGGGTGCTTCCATGTAGTGACTCACAATCCCAATGGAATAGGCCATGTCCGGTCGTGTCATCACGAGATACCTCAAACTTCCGACCACACTCCTATACTCTGTTGCATCAACCGCACGTGCTTTGCTTTTCTTGCTTAGTCTAATCCGAGGTTCAATTGGAACTTGAGTTGGATTGCAATCTCCTGTGCCACAATTCTCGAGTATTCTCTTCGCATATGCTTCCTGGCATAGCGTGATATCACCCAAATTTTGTTGCACCTCGATCCCAATATAGTAGGTCAGCAAGTCTAGATCACTCATCTTGAATAGCTCCTTCATCTGTAGCTTGAGCTTTGCAATCTCCTCCTCATCCACTCCATTTATCAATAGATTATCAACATAGATGCCAACTAGTAGATGATCCCTTTCTTTACCTCGCGTGCTCTAGTGGGCTCTTCTCAAATCCGAGAGAGATCAATGTACGATCAAGTTTGATGTTCCACGCCCGAGGGGCCTATCGTAGCCCGTACAACGCCTTGTGTAGCTTCAATACCTTGTGTTCTTCTCCCTCTTTCGCATACACTTCTCCTTCTAACTCTCCATTAAAGAACGCGGATTTCACATCCATGTGATGCAATTTCCAATATTCTTGAGCCGCGAGAGCGAAAATTAATCTCACAGATTCCATCCTGCTTTCAACGGGAGCGAACACTTTCTCGAAATCCACATCTTACCCTTGCATGTATCCCTTGGCCATTGGTCTTGCATTGTGTTTTAACAATTTACGTTCAGCATCCTTCTTGATCTTGTACACTCACTTGAGCTCTATGAAATTTTGGTCATTGGGTAGATCGACAAGGTCCCATGCATTCCACTGTTTTCACGGATCGACCCCAACTCCAGAGGAAGGAGGAGCTGCTCAGTACGGACGGGCGGTACCGTCACCTCTGCCCGTACTAATGCCCGCTAAAGTCCCTAGATTGCCAGGATGGATTTGGCCTCAAAAGGAAATTTCTTTATTTTGTTGCAATTAGCCCATAAATGTCCTTGAATCCTCCAGAAATGATGGTTTCCTAAAATACATAATTTAAAAGAAAGGTTTGGCCTGGATTGCGATATTAGCATTAGTTAAAACACAAAGTAAAATGAAAACCCAATGAAACCAAGAGATAAGTGGTCAAAAATCCGTAGTAAAAAAACATCGAAATTTGGGGCTATTAGTCGTCGTGATCACGAGGTCGCGTCATGCTCCGCGCGACGGTGGATGTGGACTTGTAGAGCCGGAGGAGGTCCACAAAGGACGTGCTAGAGGAGGAGTTCCATGCCGAGCTGGAGCGGCTACACGTCCACTACGGCTCGGGCACGCTTCCATTTCCGCCGGGTGAGGAGTGCGACGATGCGGGGGAGTGATGCATGTAAAATGCATGCATGAACTTGTTTCCTTTATAATATTGAATTCCCACATATTTGTAACATATATGATGATGATACCATGTTTTACATTGATTTATGGGAATTTACCAATGATCCCCTTTATTTGGGTTATAACGCTGCAGAACAGGAAAAACCCTATTTTGTGTATTTTTCACTTTCAGAGACCTATACGGAGTCTGACCTGTGATTTTTGAAGCATCACTTTTTCATCGGGAGAAGCAACATGGGCCCTGGAAGATCATTGCTCTTCAGGAAATTTACATGGGTATTACAGAAGGAGTTCTTCAAAAGTACTAAGGTAATTGTCGCCAAAACTCATATGGCGACAGCAGCTAAAGAAACAGGAAAAATAAAAAAGAAGGGGCATTCAACTAGACCTCCGGCTTTGATGAGCTAGGAGTCGAAGATGGCTTGATCCCGAGATAGGACAGGATTTTCTTCGTGTTGGGTTTTGCCGCCTTGATCAATGACCGCCACTTTGTCTGTTCTATCTGCTCTGTGTCACCTACTTTCGCCCAGTCGATAGTTTGTTGGCTATCAGCGACCAAGGCAACAGCGCTTTCAACAGCAACCTTCATGTTCTCCTGGCGCATCTTCAGTCCAAGATCTTCTGGTGGATTAAAACACTTGGCAAGAGCAAGGAAAGTCGCGGGTTCCTCTTTCTTCGGGAAGAAATAGGGGAAGAGTCGCGACAACCCGGACTTAGCTTGATCAATGCCTTCGCGTGCTTCTGTTCCATGAAACTCAAGGAACGAAATGGCGTCAAGAAGAGGATCGTTGTCGGGATCTTCAAGTTCAAATTCTTGAGAAGTTCTACCTGTCAAGATAAAAACTTAGTGACCAACAAACAAGTGAAAGAAAGAAAGTCGAAAGAATGTGAAGTGGTTCAGATACTTACTGACAAAGCGACGGCTTTGCGCCCTTACGCGCTTAATGATCGCTTCCTCGCGAGCAGATTGTGCGGCTATATGCTCACTCAGCGAAGTCTCGGCATCGTGAAGTCTCTTCCTAAGATCTTCGACACCAGCAACATCGGCTTTGGCCTTGTCAGCATCTGCTCTAGCTTGGATAGCATCTGATTCGGCCTTCTTACGAGCCTCTTCACTTTGCTCCAATTTTTGAGCAAGTGTAGTGGCACGTTCGTTGACCTCTGTCAGTTTTTCTGCCAAGAAAGTTAAATTTAGTTAAAAACATCGACAACAAAGGAGTAAAGAAGGCAAGGGCAAAAATAAGCAGCAAGGCATTACCTTCAGTCTTACTCGCATACTCACGATACCCAATGAATTGGGCACCGATACGAATAAGCTCTTTGATCATAGGCTGTCAAAGAAGGATAAAGAAAGAAAATGTCGGTATGGGAAAAATATGGTGGCATAAGGAGGCAAACAGAGGAAATATAGACAAAGACAAGGAAATTAAGAACTTACGTCATCCAAGAGAGGGTTAGAGGAGTTACTCAATTCAAGAGTAGGCTCCGGGATTGTTTCAACCCTTGCCCTTTTTGGTGAAGGGACAAGGGGGCTTGAAGGAGGAGTAGAAGCGCCGACGATTGGTTGAGGAGGCGAGGATTCCTCTCCTTCAACTGGCGTATCCGAAACAACCAGGGTATGTGACGTACTCGTTCGAGCAGCCACATCAACAGCTGGTATTTCTTCTTCATCATCACTGCGATTAAATGTTGGCAGCATAAAAAGCAAGATAGAAAAAAATCTTCGAGTACCAAAATAAAAAAAATAAAAAAAAAATAATAATAACTTACGAACTGATGAGGGCCTCGAGGTATGGATCATAAGTTGCCTTCTGACGTGAAGGAGCAACTTCTTCGGCTTTGGAGGTGCCGGAATCTTCGACATCGTTCCTTTTCCTTTTGTTCTTGGGAGAAACAGCAGGAGGAGGAGATTGTGCTGATGCAGTGCCTTCAGAGGCAGCTTCCTTTTCAGAAGATCCCGCAGATTTGCGAGAGTCTACGGGTTCATTCACAAATGAAGGGGCATCTTGGTTGTCGTCGGTGACAACGGCCCTTTCCTCGACTTTTCCACCTTCAGGAAGGGGAGGAAGCGAGACAAGATTCGGATGGTTCTATACAAAAACAGGGGGAGATGTCAAAAAAGAGATGCAAAAGATAGAGAGGCAATAACAAATCAATCGACAAAGTTTACCTTGGGAAGCGCATGGCTAGCGCTGTACGGTTTTACACGACACGAAGAAGGGACAGAATCTTTTTTGCTGAGAGAGGAGATTTTTCGGACAAGTTTTTCTAAATCCTTGACCTCCAAATCCACTGACAGCCGATCTGCGTCTTCATCGCCAGCATACTTCCAGAGAGGGTTTTTGCGAGCCTGAAGAGGCTGCACTCTGGTCTTAAGAAAATACGCTGTAATTTGGATACCTGACAATTCTTTGCCGCGAGTATTTTGCAACTCATGGATGCGAGACATCAGGGCCTCTGTCGAAGTTTTTTCTTCCTCGGTAGCTTCTGCATCCCAGGAATGGCGGCGAAGGATTTTCTCGGCACCATCGAAAGGAGGGATGTTGTCTTCAGCACATCCATGGTTCTCCTCTTGAATATACAACCACTTCTTGCGCCACCCTTGAACTGAGTCAGGGAGTTTGACGTCGAAGTAATCGACTGTGGGGCGAACAGAAATAACAACGCCGCCTATGTTATAGGCGATGTTGGGAGAGCCATTGCGGCGACAAAAGAAAATGCGCTTCCATAGCGCCCAGTTAGGCTGAATGCCAAGGAAGGCCTCGCAGAGGGTGATGAAAATGGAGATATGGAGGATAGAGTTGGGTGTAAGGTGGTGAAGTTGAAGACCATAAACAAAAAGCAATCCACGGAGGAAAGGATGAATAGGGGCGGAAAGACCGCGGATGAGATGGTCGACGAAGCTTACCCGATACCCCATCGGAGGAGTTGGGTAGCTTTCTTCACTAGGGAAGCACAGGGCCTGGGGTTTCTTGGTAATCCCCAGCTTCTTCAAGAGATTGATGTCTTGGGCGGAAATTTTGGACCTTTCCCACTCCGCGTTTCCCAGATCCGCGGCGGCCATTGATGATTCAGGCGTGTTGTGCCTGGTCAACCGACGCGGTGGCATCAACAATGGCGCAGGAAGGCAGCTTGGAGAAGATGAGCCTTAGAAGTTGCGGAGCGCAGGAGGTTTTGCAGAGGAGAGCAGAGAACGGCGTGAGCGGAAGTGCTCGAGGAAGAAGAAGGAGATCTTATATAGAGGTGCGGCGAAGCGGCGGACCGTAGGATGGAAAAAGTGCGCGGCAGATGATAGCCACGTGGAAATAAGGGTAAAAAGGTATTTTAACATTGGAGAAGTTACGGTACGTGCGCCAGGAAAAGCGGAGAACATGTGTCCCCCACTTACACGACGTGTCAAGATAATGGATAATTTGAGCCCGCAGGACAGCGGGAGAAAACTTCTCACGGTTTCTGGATTTACAATCGTGGTTATCGTCGGTAATAATGTCACCTTGGCAGAAAGGAAAATTCGACTCAACAGTTGCATCAAAAGGCGACATGCAAAAATATTGAAGAGCCTTTGATCAAATACAAGTTTTTGGTCAAAAGCTCGGGGGCTACTTTGGGAAAAATGAAAAGATCCAGGAAGACAAAATAGAAATGGCGTGAGCCTATGATCAAATACAAATATTTGTTCATAGCCTCGGGGGCTACTCCCATCGGGAGCGCTGTTCGCGCACCCGAGAAATTATAAAACTTCGGGAGAGAAATAAAATATAGCGGCATAAAGTGTGGAGCCTACAACCAAGCACAAGTCCTTGGCTGTAGCCTCGGGGGCTACTCCCATCGGGAACGCTGTTCGCGTGCCCGATGAAATTATAAAAAAAAGAAAGAATGAAAAGAAGAAAGATAGAAGAGCAAAAGAGTATATTTCGAGTTATAAATAACTCTGCATATACTCCCATCGGGAGAGCAATATAAGTCATCTTTGACTCAATAAAATGTGCTATTCCATCAGCCGAATAAGCACTCGACAATATATTCTCAGAACGCCGAAGTTGCGATCAATTTCTGAATGCCGCAAAACTTTGCGAAGGTAAGACCCCAGATCCATTCGCGTGAGGCGCCGTCTCGACGCCGGTTTGCTACTTTTATCCGTATCAACAGATACGAAGAAAATCCTAATGACGCATTAGGTACCCGATAAATATGACTGGGACTCGAGAATGGTAAGACCTTAAGCGGCACCTGTTTACACCAGTATCCCGAAATCATGTCCAGGGACGTGATTTTGAAGTAGGTTTTGATTGCCACTAGAGCAGTTAACTAGTACCTGATCCGTCAGATGAACTAGCCCCAACTACCATTATCCCTGTACAATATAGAAATTTATGTGAAGAAATATAGAAAAGTTTAAGTTGTCGAGTAAAAATAAACAGTGGAGATTTTCCCTAACTCTACGATTCAAGCAAAATCTCGGGCCTGACATAGGCATCCCCAATGGGCCTACCAAAGATAGTACCCGGGGTTTACTGAAGGCCCACTACTCGAAGAATAAGAAGATTCGGAAGCCCAAGATATTGTTAAGGAAAATTAGAGTTGTAATAGGAAGTAATATTTGTAATCTTGCGGGAGGAGTTAGAAACCTTCCCGGATTCTGTAACTTGTACAATACGAATCCCTCGGCACCACCTCCTATATAAAGGGGGTCGAGGGACAAAGAAAGCATCGAATCATTGTTTCTAAAACCCTAGTTTTCATATTCGTCGAGTACTTTTCGGCTGAAACCTTCGAGATCTACTTGCCCTCTACATCCAACTAAACCCTAGTCTACAATCCGTAGGCATTGACAAGTTAATACCTTGTCGATAGCGCCACGCACGTTTCTTCCAGCCTAATAACTTTTCTTTTCCCAGCGAAAGACCGGCTCACTCACTCCACAGTGAAGCTGGCAAGGAACAAATTAATCAAGCACGTTCTGGATCAGAACCCACAAGTACATCTGGAACTAGCAAATCAACGTGATCTGGAGCTTTGTAAGCTTCTAATTTTGGGTCGGAAATCGGAACCAATCCGTGGGCATACAAAAAAAATGCGAAATCTCGCCGGTCGCCGGGTCGGTAGATCCGCCTCGCTCGCTGGCCAACGACGATGGACCATGCGCGACGCCGCCGATGTCGTGCGCCAGAAGGGGATCAATGATGCATGGCCACCGGTCTCAGCATTCTTCCGCACAGGTTCAACCCGCGCGCGCGCATGCACGCGATTTTCCGCCGAGATGTTCCCCTCGACTTTGATTAACCTTCCTAGGTGACAAGGGATTAACTTGTCAATGCCTACAGATTGTAGACTTGGGTTTAGTTGGATGTAGAGGGCAAGTAGATCTCGAAGGTTTCAGCCGAAAAGTACTCGACGAATATGAAAACTAGGGTTTGTAAACAATGATTCGATGATCTCTGCGTCCCTCGACTCTCCCTTATATAGGAGGCGGAGCCGAGGGATTCGTGATGTACAAGTTACAAAGTCCGGGAAGGTTTCTAACTCATCCCGTAAATTTACAAACAAGACTTCCTATTACAACTCTAGCTTTCCTTAATAATATCTTGGGCTTCCGAATCTTCTTATTCTTCGGGTAATGGGCCTTCAGTAAACCCCGGGTACTATCTTCGGCAGGCCCATTTGGGATGCCTATGTCAGTAGCCCCCGAGATTTTGCTTGAATCGTAGAGTCAGGGAAAATCTCCACTGTTTATTTTACTCGACAATTCACAATCTTTCTATATTTCTTCACATATATTTCTATATTGTACAGGGATAATGGTAGTTGGGGCTAGTTCGACGGATCGGTACTAGTTAACTGCTCTAGTGGCAATCCGCAAAAACCTACTTCAAAATCACGTCCCTGGACATGATTTCGGGATACTGGTAAACTTCGACAGTGCCGCTTAAGGTCTTACCATTCTGTCGAGTCCCGTCATATTTATCGGGTACCTAACGCGTCCGTTAGGATTTTCTTCGTATCTGTTGATACGGATAAAAGTAGCAAACCGACGTCAGAGACGGCGCCACGCCGCACAGAACGGATCTGGGTCTTACCTTCGCAAATATTGCGGCATTCAGAGATTTTTTCGCAACTTCGGTGCTCTGAGAATATATTGTCGAGTGCTTATTCGGCTGTTGGAATAGCACATTTTATTGAGTCAACGGATGACTTATATTGCTCTCCCGATGGGAGTATATGTAGAGTTATTTTAACTCGAAATATACTCTGTTGCTTTTTTTTTCTTTCTTCTTTTTTATTTCTTCATCGGGCGACGCGAGATGGGATGGGCCCGAGGCTACAGCCAAGGACTTGTACTTGGTTGTAGGCTCCACGCCTTATGCCGCCATATTCTCTTTTTCTCCCGAAGTTTTATAATTTCTCGGGTGCGCGAACAGCGCTCCCGATGGGAGTAGCCCCCGAGGCTATGAACAAATATTTTTATTTGATCATAGGCTCATGCCATTACTATTTTGTCTTTCTTGATCTTTTCATTTTTTCAAAGTAGCCCCCGAGCATTTGATCAAAAACTTGTATTTGATCAAAGGCTCTCCGATATTTTTTACATGTCGCCTTTTTATGCCGCTGTTGAGTCGATGTTTCCTCTCTGATAAGATGACGTTATTGCTGACGATAGCCACGATTGCGACTCTGAAAATGGCGAGAAGTTGTCTCTCTCTGCCTTGCGGACCCAAATTATCCATTGGCTTGACACGTCGTGCAAGTGGGGGACACACGTCCTCCGCTTTTTCTGGCACACTCACCGTAACTTCTCTGATGTGAAAATACCTTCTTACCCTTGTGTCTTCGTGATTATCATCTGTCACGCTCCTTTTTCATCTAACGGTCCACCGCTTCACCTCACCTCTTTATAAGATCATCTTCTTCTTCCTCGAGCACTTCCGCTCGCGCCGCCTTCATTCTCTCATCTGCAAATTTCCTCCTGCGATCCACAACCTCTTAAACTCCTCACTTCCAAACTGCAAACCCTGCGCCATTGTTGATGCCACCGCGTCGATTGACAAGGCACAACACGCCGGAATCCTCCATGGCCGCCGCGGATCTTGGGTCGGCGGAGTGGGAAAGATCGAAAATTTCCACTCAAGACATCAACTTGCTGAAGAAGCTGGGGATCAGCAAGAAACCCAAGGCATTGTGCTTCCCTAGTGAGGAGAGCTACCCAACCCCTCCAATGGGGTACCGGGTAAGTTTTGTTGATCACCTCATCCGCGGTCTGTCCGCCCCCATTCATCCTTTTCTTCGTGGTCTGCTTTTTATCTACGGTCTACAACTTCATCACCTCACGCCAAACTCCATTCTTCACATCTCCATTTTCATCACTCTTTGCGAGGCCTTCCTTGGCGTCCAGCCTAACTGGGCGCTATGGAAGCGCATTTTCTTCTGCCGCCGTAATGGCTCGCCCAATGTCGCCTATAATATAGGCGGCGTTGTAATTTCTGTTCGTCCCACTGTTGACTACTTCGACGTCTGCTTCCTGACTCCGTTCAAGGGTGGCGCAAGAAATGGTTGTACATTCAGGAGGAGAACCACGGATGCGCTGAAGACAACATCCCTCCGTTCGATGGTGCCGAGAAAATTCTTCGTCGCCGTTCCTGGGATGCAGAGGCTACCGAAGAAGAAAGAGCTTCGACAGAGGCCTTGATGAATCGCATCCATGAGTTGCAAAATACTCGCGGCAAAGAATTGTCAGGTATCCAGATTACAGTGTATTTTCTTAGAAGTAGAGTGCAGCCTCTTCAGGCTCGCAAGTATCCTCTCTGGAAATATGCTGGCGATGAAGACGTAGATCGGCTGTCGGTGAATTTGGAGGTTAAGGATTTAGAAAAACTTGTCCGAAAAATTTCATCTCTCAGCAAAAAAGATGCTGTCCCTTCTTCTTGCCGTGTGACACCATTCAGCGCCGCCAATCCACTTCCCAAGGTAATTTTTGTCTATTGTCTTGTTATTACTTTGCTATCTTTTGTGTAACTTCTTTTCTGACATCTTTCCCTGTTTTATTTTGCACAGAATCATCCAGACCTTGTCTCGCTTCCTCCTCTTCCTAAAGGTGGAGAAGTCGAAGAAAGGGCCATTGTCACTGACGACAATCAAGAAGCTCCCTCTTTTGTGAATGAACCCGTAGATTCTCGAAAATCTGCGGGATCTATTGAAAAGGATGCTGCCTCTGAAGGCACTGCATCAGCGCAATCTCCTCCTCCTGCTGTTTCTCCAAAGAACAAAAGGAAAAGGAGTGATGTCGAAGATTCCGGGACCTCTAAACCCGAAGAAGCTGCTCCTTCACCGCAGAAGGCAGCTTATGATCCATACCTTGAGAGCCTCATCAGTTCGTGAGTTCCCTCTCTTTCTTTTTTTATACTCGAAGAATTTTGTCTGTCTTGCTTTTTATGCTACCACCCTTTTACCACAGTGATGATGAGGAAGAAACACCAACTTTGGATGTGGCTACTCGAACGAGTACGTCACATACTCTAGTTGTTTCGGAGCCGCCAGTTGAAGGAGAAGAATCCTCGCCTCCTCAACAAAACGTCGGCGCTTCTACTCCTCCTTCAAGCCCCCGAGTCCCTTCACCAAAAAGGGCAAGGATTGAAACAATTCCGGAGCCTACTCTCCAATTGAGTAGCTCCTCTAACCCTCTCTTGGATGATGTAAGTTCTTAATTTTCTTGTCACTGTCTATGTTTTCTCTGTTTACATCTATGTGCCATCCTATTTTTCTCATACCGACATTTTTCCTTTGTCCTTCTTTATCAGCCTATGATCAAAGATCTTATTCGCATCGGTGCCCAATTTATTGGGTACCGTGAATATGCTAATAAGACTGAAGGTAATGCCTTGCTTCTTCTTTTTGCCGCTGCTCTCTTGCTCCTTTGTTGTCGATATTTTTAACTATATTTAACTTTCTTGGCAGAAAAACTGGCGGAAGCCAACGAGCGTGCCAACATACTTGCTCAGAAATTAGAGCAAAGTGAAGAGGCTCGTAAGAAGGCTGAGTCAGATGCTATTGAAGCTCGAGCAGAGGCTGACAAGGCCAAGACTGATGCTGCTGGTGTCGAAGATCTTAGGAAGAGACTTCACGATGCCGAGACTTCGCTGAGCGAGCATATAGCTGCACAATCTGCTCGCGAGGAAGCTGTCCTTAAGCGCATAAGGACGCAAAATCGTCGCTTTGTCAGTAAGTATTTGAACCACTTCATATCCTTTGGACTTTCTTTTCTTCACTCGTTTGTTGCTCAATAAGTTTTTATCTTTTCAGATAGAACAGCTCAAGAATTTGAACTTGAGGACCCCGATAATGATCCTCTTCTTGACGCCGTTTCATTCCTCGAGTTTCATGGGACGGAAGCACGCGAAGGCATTGATCAAGCTAAAGCAGGGCTGTCGCGGCTCTTCCCCTATTTCTTCCCGAAAAAGGAGGAACCCGCAACTTTCCTTAACCTAGCCAAGTGCTTTAATCCCCCCGAAGATCTTGGGCTGAAGATGCGCCAAGAGAATATGAAGGTCGCCGTTGAAAACACTGTTGCTTTGGTTGCTGATAGCCAGCAAACTATCGACTGGGCGAAAGTAGGCGACACGGAGCAGATAGAACAGCAAAAATGGCGATCGTTGATCAAGGCGGCGAAGCCCAACATGAAGAAAATCCTGTCTTATCTCGGGATCAAGCCATCTTCGACTCCTAGCTCATCAAAGCCGGAGGTCTAGTTGAATGCCCCTTTGCTTTTTCTTTTTAGCTTACCTCCTTCTTTTGGCATTGTTGCCATAATGTTCTTGGCGATGACTGCTTCAGTAGGTCTCTAGAGGTCCTTCTTTTGTAACAGACATGTATATATTATGAGAATGAATGAAAATCTATCTTTGCTCAATGATTGATGTCGAAATTTCTCTTTTTTCCAGTTAATTTTTGACAACTATACGTCAACTGCTGGTCCTTCCGAGGTTTTTCCTTCGCCTCTTTTGAAGAAAACCCCTGTCGCTGTTAATTTTGTCGAAGATTCTGTAAATAAGACTTCGGCAGAAGATTTGAAGGAACTTCAACAACAACTCCAGTCCATGAAGAAGCAGTCACTTATGCTTATGGAACAGTCTCGGAAATCCTCCGAGAGGGAAAAGGTAGCACTCCAACAAGCTCAAGATGCTATAGTTGAGAAGGATGCTGCCGTTGTTGAAGCTGCTGCAGCTACGTCTCAAGAAAATTTTATGCTTGAACTGCTAACAGATGCTAGCCTGGATATGGCAGGTGTGCTTCGATATCTTTGTCTCTCTTTATCTTTCTTTTTTCCTTGTCTTCTTGTTGTCCACTAATTTTGTTGAGATAGGTGCCTTTTTGAATGCTGCCACGGAAGATGAACGTGTTGAAGCTCGTTCCAATGCTCTTCTAAGGCTTGCACGCGATCATGGTTCAAATTTTTGGGGCACACCTGAACGGACTCGCCAAATCGTCAGATTTCAAGATCGTGCGCTGCAGGTCCGCAAGTTTCTCGACTTTTGTACGAGGACCTTGTCTTTAGTTTACGGGACCATGTTTCCACGTAATAAGATGCCAGAAACGCTTCCCGCTCTGATGGAAAAATTTCGAGATGCTCCTCGGATCCATGGGTTTGTGCGAGCCCAATTAGCTGCTGGCGCAAGGTTTGCCATGATCATGATAAAGATCTGCTACCCAAAATTAGATGTGAGTCAAATTGTTCCAAAGTGTCTGGCGAAGATGGCGAAGAGAAAAAGGAACTTCAGCAAATATGATGACGTCGTGACTCCTGTTGCCGAAGATATGATGGATGAACTTCTTCGACTAGACGCTGAATTCTTCGTGAAAGGCAGTTATGCAGAACATAGCACTCGCGCTATAAATAATGAACGGCTGACGATAGATAATATATTGGGTAGCTCTTGAAGTTTTGTTGCTCCAAGGATTGTGTCTTGTGTACAGGAAGCATAATCTATATTGTAAAGTTACTATATTTCTGTTTTTCAATGCCAAGCCCCCGGGCGTTTTTTTTCTTTTTACGATGCGAGGTTATCCCAAGGCAAGATAAATTGTATTTGCACACTATTTTTGCGGGTGCGAACCCTGATATTTTTCTGTTGATTGCTATTTTGCGATGTATTTTTATTTGGCGAGGTACTTTATACCAAGGCGAGATATATATATTGTATCTTCTGGGTAAGAGCCCCCGAGCCTGTCGAAAAATATATAGTTCCACTATCTTTATTATATTGCAGCACCGCGAGCCCGCCTCATTAAAAACCTTTCCCGGCCCCACTCGGTGCCCCGAAAAGGAAAAGAGTGCGTCTGAAAACTCGCGGGCGTTTCAGTACATTGTAGCTTTACAAAGGACTATATTTCGGCACTAAGCGTAGAAACGCCTTAGCTGTGCTAATGCTCCAGGGATTTTTCTCGGGAGTCCCTGTCTTCTTATCTTTGATCCTGTATGCTCCTCCTTCGATTACTTCTGTGACGACGTAAGGTCCAAGCCACGGCGACTCGAGTTTTTCAGTACGATCTTGATTGAGTCGCAGAACTAAGTCTCCAACCTGAAAGGATCTTGGTCGCAAACGTCGACTGTGGTATTTTCAGGTCCTGTTGATATTTGGCAACTCGTGACGGACTTCATCTCTAGCCTCATCAAGTGCGTCGACATCATCTTCTAAGGCCTTTCTCGAAGTTTCTTCATCGTATTCTGTAACTCTTGGAGCATCATGTTCTATTTCTATCGGCATCTGCTTCAGCTCCATGGACCAGAAAAACGGCGTCTCCGTGTGTTTGGTGTTGTTCGAATACTCCACAACACACTTGGCAACTCCTCTGGCCAGGTATGTCGAACTTTTTCCAATGGTCCCAACAAGCGCTTCTTGATACCATTGCAGATAATGTCATTGGCTTTCTCGACTTGACCATTGGTCTGTGGATGTGCGACAGACGCAAAACTTAGTTTGATGCCCGCTTCTGCACAATATGCTTTGAACTCCTTGGAAGTAAAGTTACTGCCGTTATCTGTGACGATGCTGTGAGGTACTCCGAATCGAAAAACGATGCCCTTCACGAACTTTATTGCGGATGCTGCATCTGGTGAATTTATCGGCTTTGCTTCTATCCACTTGGTGAATTTGTCGACAGCCACCAACAGGTATTCATATCCTCCTGGCGAAGCTTTGTGCAATTTACCCACCATATCGAGTCCCCATTGGGCGAAGGGCCACGACAATGGTATTGGCATTAATTCTGCCGCCGGAGAGTGCGGTTTTGCGGCAAACCTCTGGCACGCGTCGCAAGTTCGTACTATTTCTTTTGCATCCTCGATTGCTGTCAACCAGTAGAATCCTGCCCGAAAAACTTTGGCTGCAATAGCTCGACTGCTTGCGTGGTGACCACATATTCCTTCATGCACATCTTTTAGGATTATTCTTCCTTCTTCGAGTGTGACACACCTTTGCAAGACGCCTGAAATACTTCGCTTATATAACTCCCCTTTAACCACTGTGAAAGCTTTCGATCGCCTAATTACTCACCTTGCTTCAACTGGATCGTCGGGTATTGTCTTCCTTAGGATGTATGATATGTATACCTGCATCCATGGAGTTTGCACCATCATGACTAGCTCTTGTTCCTCTTCTTACTTCTAGTGATTTTTGGTGTCATCCGAAGTTTTTTCTTCCTTCTCCTTCTTCTTTGTTTTTCTGGCTTTGTTGATCTCTCGCTTATTTCTTCCCAGAACACGCCTAGAGGGATTGCGAGACATTGTGACCCGATGTTTGCAAGGACGTCGGCTTCATCATTGCTCAATCTGCTAATGTGGTTTACCTCGCATCCATCAAACAGTTTTTCCAGCTCATTATATATCTCCTTGTATGCTATCATGCTCTCATTGACTGCATCACATTGGTTCATAACTTGCTGTGCTACCAACTGTGAGTCGCCGAAAATTTTAATCGGGTTGCACCGCACGCCTTTGCCATCTTCATCTCGTGTATGAGAGCTTCATATTCTGCTTCATTGTTAGACGCGTTTGGGAAAGTTATCCGCAAGACATACTTCAGCTTGTCGCCTTGTGATACCGTATCACCCCGCGCGCCTCCTTCTACTCGCTTGGATCCCGAAGTTCATGGTCCAAGTTCTCGACAAACTGGGGTCCCGTGTTTTGCAGCTCTCCATCCATTCTCGATGAAGTCTGCAAAACTTGCGACTTGATTGCCTTTCTTTTTCATACGTGATGTCCCGAGGGAAAGTTCTATTCCCCAAAGGGAGACACGCCCTGTAGCTTCTGGATTGTTCAGTATGTTTGAAAGAGGTGCTTCATTGACTACTATTATCGGGTGTGCCGAAAAATAGTGGCACAACTTTCTTGCCGTTGTAATCACTCCATATGCTAGTTTCTGGTACTGTGGGTACCGCTGTTTGGAAGGCGATAAAACTTCACTAATGAAATATACCGGCCTTTGCACTCCATGGAGTTTTCCTTCTTCTTCTCTTTCGACAACTATCACCGTGCTAACCACTTGGGGTGTGGCTGCGATGTACAACAGGAGAGGTTCCTTTTCCTTCGGCGCCACCAGGATTGGTGGTGTCGAGATTTTGCGCTTCAAATCCTCGAAAGCTCTATCGGCTTCTTCGTTCCACTGGAATTTCTCCCCTTGTTTTATCAAAGTGTAGAACGGTAGTGCTTTTTCTCCCAGCCTGGCGACTAAAGCTGCGACTCGCCCGTCAGTTGTTGTATTTCTTTCAACTTTGTTGGCTTCCTCATAGTTACGATGGCCTGTATTTTTCGGGATTAGCTTCAATCCCTCTTGCTGATACTAAAAATCCGAGAAGTTCTCCCGCAGGAACTCCAAAGGAACATTTTGTCGGGTTCAACTTAAGGCAAAATTTGTCGAGGTTATCGAAGGTTTCCTTCAAATCTTCGATCAATGTTGCCCCTTTCTTTGATGTTATCACGACATCATCGATGTAGACTTGTACATTTTTCCCAATCTGTGTTGCAAGGCACTTCTGCATCATCCGCTGATATGTTGCTCCCGCGTTTTTTAAGCCAAAGGGCATTGTTTTGTAACAAAACACGCCGTAAGGTGTTATGAACGCTGTTTTGGCCTCATCATCTTCTTTCAATCTGATCTGGTTATAACCAGAGTATGCATCCAGGAAGGAAAGACGTTCACATCCTGCCGTGGAGTCGATGATTTGATCGATCCTTGGGAGGGGAAAGTGATCCTTAGGACAATGTTTATTGAGACACGTAAAGTCGACGCACATGCGAAGGACTGTCGTGTGTTTCTTCGGCACCATCACTGGGTTAGCTACCCACGTGGCTTCTGTAGATATCTCTTTAATAAATCCAGCATCTTTGAGTCGATCTATTTCGATAGCATAGCTTTGCGGTTTGGTTCCGAAAACGCCGCAAAGGTTGTTTGATTGGTCTCGCGAGAGGATCCAAATTGAGGTGGTGCTCGGCAAGTTCCCTGGGTACTCCTGGCATGTCAGCTGGACACCATGCAAAGATTTTCCAGTGCTCACGGAGGAACTCCGAGCGCGCTTTCCTATGCGATATCCATGTTTGTTGCAATGGATGTCGTTTTCTTGGGGTCCGTCGGGTGGATCTGCACCTCTTTTGAATCCTTAGCAGTGTTGAAAGTTGGCTCCCTGAGCGGCCTCCCTGTGTCTGGCAAAACATCATAATCAGTTTGCCTTGGCGCCATATATTCTGCTTGCATCCCGAAGGTTTCTGATAATTGATGAAAATCTCTGTCGCACTTATCAGCTAACGCAAAGCTTGACTGTGATTGGTCCTTTAGGTCCAGGCAACCTCCACAGTAAATACGTGTAATGAGGTACCGCCATAAACCTAGCATACGCTGGTCGTCCCAACAAAGCATGATATTGCGGGAAATCCACTTCAAACTCCAATTTCTCTATCCGTTTTTTCTGGTCCCAAACGTACATCGAGGTTGATCTTGCCCAGCGGATAACTTGGTTTCTCTGGCGTAATCCCATGGAAACGTGTGTCGGTTGGTGCTAAATTTTCTAGGGATATGTTCATCTTCCTTAACGTGTCTGCGTACATAAGGTTCAAGCTGCTGCCGCCATCTATGAAAACTCTCGACACGTCGAAGCCAGCGATTACTGCGGGTAAGATGAGTGCAGATTGCCCAGGTCGAGGAACTCGCGCGGTGATCTGCAATTGTGAAGCCGATATCTTGCCCCGACCAATTTAGGTAGTCGACTGTTGGAGGCATCTTTTCTGCCATGAATACTTGCCGCGAAATTACTTTCTGCGCCCGTTAGATGGCCTCGCTTTCTGGATCATCAAGACTGCGCCATTAGAATTAGGATCAACGACGGAGGTGGTTGTGGTGCTGCCGCTATTCGAGCCGGTGCCGATTTTCCTAATTGCAGGAGGAGGTGGGAGATGTATCTCACTCCTTGGTCCCTGATGGTTTCTATTCGTTGCTTGGGCATTTGCAATTCCTGCGGCTCGCAACATTGCTTGAAAGTTGCGGCAGTCTTTTTGGAGATGTCCTGATTGTCTCCTTCCATTGTTGTCGAGAAAAATCTGACATGGTCCATTCATCATCTCCTCGGGGGACACATAAGGTCTTTGAAACCTTGGTCCACTATTTTGCCTGTGACTGCGAGAATCACCTCTATTGTCGCCGTGTTGTTCATTACTTCTTTGGTAATCCTCTCGACTATTTCCTCCAGGATTTCCTTGGAAGCCAGCCGATATGTGGCCGGGAGCGTCGTTGTTGTAGAACTGGCGGGAAAATCGCCTTCTATTTTGAAAATTTCGACCGCGGTCCTCTTCTGGCGACCTGTGTCGCTTGTTATATATTGCGTCTTCTCCATCTGCCCACTTGTTGGCTATCTCCATTAATGCTGATATTGTTCTTGGGTTGGTTCTTCCTAGGTCTTCGACAAAATCTGCTCGTCGAATTCCTGCCACGAACGCGTCTATTGCCCTCTCGTCAGATATATCTTCTGCCGAGTTTTTGATAATGTTCCATCTCTGTATATATTTTCTCATCGACTCATCGTGTTTCTGTCGGCACGCCCTTAACTCTTCCAATGACGCAGGTTTCTTGCAGGTGGATCGGAAATTTCTCACGAAAATATCTTCAAAATTATCCCAGCTGTCGATGGAACCTAGGGGGAGTTTCTTTATCCACGATCTCGCGGCACCACTCAAGTGGACTTGGATACTTTGCATGGCTGTTGCTCTGGTTCCTCCTACCAGTTTCACCATCTCGAGATAATCGACGAGCCAATCCTCGGGATCCTGCAGACCGTCGAATTTTTTGAAATTCTCGGGTATCTTAAACCCTTTTGGTACTCGAGTTTTTCTGGACTCGTCTCGTAAAGCACGGAAGCCCGCACAGATCTTCATCGGCAACTTCTGGTGAATGCCGATGTTCCCTTCTTTCTTGCCGCGCTCTGTCTACCCTTGCTTGAGCTGCCGTATCTCTTGCCCCATTTGGTGGATCTTGCACTGCAGCAGTAGGTCGTGGACTATTTTGCCTTGCAGTTCCTTCGGGAGGTGTAGCTGTGAATGTTGTTCCCATGACTCCAACTCCAGCCATTGCCATATTGAACAATGGTTCTCTCGGGTCTCCAGGGGGTGGTCTAGACGCGAGGATGTAAGCTTGTGTTGCCATGTATCCTGCTTCCGGCGTTTTCGATGATATTTCCCCTTGTATCAATCGACATGAAGGACATGTCGAGATTTTGAATTATGTTGCCTCTCTCTCGGGTATATTTTGCAGCCGAGATATTGCCCTCCTCCGGGCTTCTGTGACTATCTCCCGAAGTTCCTGATTATCGACTGAGGTCTGCTCGGCGCCTGCTTGACGCGGATGCTGCTTCTTTTCTTCTGTTCAAGGATGCTGTCTGTTTTTCTAGCTCCCTACTCATACGAGCAAGTCTATATTGATAAGCTTGTAATTCCTCGGCAGTAGCGGTAGTGGTCATTGGTTCTGAGCCATCCATGGCTCTTGCAGCCCTATCCCACGCTGCTTGCGGGAGTTGTACTCTTTCGCGAGGTGAGGTCCCGACATATTTGGTGCCTAAGCCTCTTCTGAGATCAGCGGGATCGACGTATGGATTTCCCAAGTCGTCGAAAGCCTCTGACGTCTCTGGTTCTGCTCGACTTGCCTCCTCGATTGCATAGACTTGATGATATTTTTGATGTTTATCAGGATTGGTGACACCATCATTAAGATTGGTGAAGACCTTTCCAAAGGCGACAGATTTGTCGATGAAGCTGTCGGAGTCGCTGCTTATAAAGGAGTCCGCAGTCGACCCAAAGGATGTGTCGCTGAAGATCTTGGCGAGCTTTCCGCTTGCCTTGGTGTCGATAAAACGAGGCGACGAAAACTCTTCATCACTTGTCGAGAAGTCAGAATCGGTCGCTGAAAATTCCGACGAGATCGGAACTTCGAGACGATAAGATCCTTCCTTATTGACGCTGAATCGGAATTCTCCGAACGTCATGACGATGGGATCCTCCAGATATGCACATGCATCCAAACGGGAGGGCGGGTGAGGAATAAAATCGACTAGATCAGTTTTTCCCGTTTACCTCGATCCATCGCATTGCTTGCTATCGATGAAGTCGACGATTCTGGACGTGCCATCAAGATCAGCTCCTTGCAACCTCTAGATCCCACAGACGGCGCCAATTGACAAGGGATTAACTTGTCAATGCCTACAGATTGTAGACTTAGGTTTAGTTGGATGTAGAGGGCAAGTAGATCTCGAAGGTTTCAGCCGAAAAGTACTCGACGAATATGAAAACTAGGGTTTGTAAACAATGATTCGATGATCTCTGCGTCCCTCGACTCTCCCTTATATAGGAGGCGGAGCCGAGGGATTCATGCTGTACAAGTTACAAAGTCCGGGAAGGTTTCTAACTCATCCCGTAAATTTACAAACAAGACTTCCTATTACAACTCTAGCTTTCCTTAATAATATCTTGGGCTTCCGAATCTTCTTATTCTTCGGGTAATGGGCCTTCAGTAAACCCTGGGTACTATCTTCGGCAGGCCCATTTGGGATGCCTATGTCACTAGGTGTTGCTCTTTGTTTACAGCATCTCTAGCAGAGTCCGTAAAAGGGCCAAAATCGAAAATTAACCGCCGGTTTACGGGTTCGGGCGAAAAGCGACGCCGAACAGTTACAGAAACAAGGAGAAACTGTATTTTTTAGACCAAGCCCGAAAACCCAAATCGAACTGTATTTGTAGGGGGCGATCGAGTGAACCGAATGGTGGATCCATATAGGAGGCGCTGAAATTTCACCGCAGGCAATTTTTCACTCTCGCCCTCCTCCCCGTGTCGCCACCACACTCCTCCGCCGCCACCACCGCCTGCCCGATTCGGCCGAGCCCGACATCTTGGAGCTAGCGCAGTTCGGCCCACCTCCCGCCCGCGGTTCCTCGCCCGCTCCGGGTGCCGCCGCCACTTCGCCAGCCGAATCGATGATGAGCTCAACCGACGAGTTCGTCGATGTCGATCTGTCCGATTCGTCGAGCTCGGACGATTCCGACCTCGACGAGCTGCTCCAGGACGACGAGGTGGAGGCCACCATCCTCCTTCTCTCCGTCAAGGAGCTGGAGGACCGCGCGCAGCTGCTGAATCGGATCCAGCGGAATCGCCTCCTCGGCCACGAGCAGCTGATGGAGGACTACTTCGCCGAGGTACCTACCTATCCACCGCATCTATTCCGTAGGAGGTATCGCATGCGCCGTAGTTTGTTCGTCAAAATCGTCAAGGCCTGCAAAGCCAATTCGAATTACTTCAAGCAACGTAGAAATGCCGCCGGCGTGATGGGTTTCAGCCCCTTTCAAAAAATCTCGGCTGCCATGAGGATGATTGCGTATGGCATCGTTGCATATTATACTGATGAGTATCTTCGAATTGGCGAAGATACAACTACGGAGTCCATGCGTAGGTTTGCTCGCATGTTTATCAAGTTGTTTGGGCCAACCTATCTCCGAGCTCCCAATGAGGATGACACAAAAAGATTGATGGAGATAAATGAGAAAAGAGGTTGGCCTGGAATGCTTGGTAGTCTTGATGGTATGCATTGGACATGGAAGAATTGTCCCAAGGCATGGCATGGACAGTACTGTGGGAAGATCAAAGATGCTACCATTGTACTTGAGGCCGTTGCATCACAAGATTTGTGGATTTGGCATTGTTTTTTTGGTCTGCCGGGAACACTCAATGACATCTACGTGCTGCAAAGAACCCCTTTATTTGCGAAACTAGCAAATGGGGAAGCACCCACTTGCAATTACAAGGTCATGAACAATGAATATACAATGAGATATTACCTAACCGATGGCATCTATGCGGATTGGGCAACTTTTGTGAAGTCTGTGAAGGATCCCAAGACAAAATAGAAGCTGAATTTGCCAAAGCTCAAGAAGCAGCTCGCAAGGATATTGAGAGAGCTTTTGGTGTTTTGCAAGCAAGGTTTGCCATTGTTCGTGGCCCAGCCTGATTTTGGGACAAAAGAAAACCCTTGTCACCTTCATGACATGTTGTGTGATTCTTCATAACATGATCATCGAGGATGAAAGAGAGTTGAGCTTGCCCTGCTTCTATGACAACATTGGCACCCGAGTGCAACCCCAACGCAATCCGGATAGCATTGAAGCTTTCCTTGAAACGCATCGGCAGATTGAGAATGCCAGTACCCATGCCCAGCTCGTTTATGATCTGAAAATGCACCACTGGCAGCGACATGGCCGTCGCCTTTGATTCTACCATTTATTTGTCACATGTATCATTGTTGAGACATTTGTTCATTTGTTTGATTCTTCGAAATTGTTGTAATTTCGTTGAGACATTTTTCATTTGTTCAATTTTCCCAAAACTGTTGTAATAATTTGGTACAGACTGTTGTTTATGTATTGTAATAATTTGGATGATTATTTGATTAATTATGATCGATTGTTGTATGTGTTGCATATGAATTCTATGAAAAACCCTGCCTTTACGGGTTCGGAATCCGCTGGCGCAGAATAGAGCCCGTAAACCAAAACTGAAAATAGAATATTTTGTTGTACAATTTTGGTTTAGGGCTCCAACGATTTTTCGATCCATAAACACGAGTTCGGTGAACTGAACTCGGGGTTTTCAATTCGTGTGTTTACGAGCTCTGCTAGAGATGCTCTTAGTGGATTCTTCTACATCCACCATTCCATTGTTATGTGACCAACGTGTGGTACCTCGCTCTGACCAGACGTTGGAAAATGCTAAACCCAGCGTTGAATTTCACTTCCCGTCTGACGGCCGTGTACATGCTAATTAATACCTCCCTTCTACAACACAAGACATTTTGGCAAAGGTTCCGGGGACAGCAAGCGGTCTATAATGATTTCAATCTCAGTATCTGCCAAATTAGTCTCTCAGGATGATCATAGGGATAAAGTGTGTGCGTGCATTTATAGAGATCATTGTGCATCGCAAATAAAAATAGTAATAGCTCAGCCTTTAAAAAGAGAGGGTAATAGTAGTAGGTGACGTTATATACTCTGTGCTACGGTTTACGAACCAGCCCTTGGGGAAATCGCAAAGATTCTCCATGACTCGGTCAGTAAGGTGGAATATGCTTCTGCGGGGGTCATGGAGGGCTTGTGAGCTTCTACTTTCTCTGCACCTCCGTTGTCGTTAGGCAACACCAAGGAAGCTGCCATTGCAAAAAATGGAGGAGGAACCAGAGTGCTCCCTCAAAGTTTTGCATCGAAGGACATAGAGCGAGAAGGCGATGAGAGAGGCGGTGGAGGGGCTAGAGCGGCTGAAGAAGACACATGTGGGAATCATGGACCCGCCGGCTCCGCCAAATTGAAGGATGTTAGAGCTGCTTTGGCCAAATCCTGCTAGACCACCAACTCTGGCAGGATCGTCTCGGCCACCCAAGGAGCACTCAACCTATGTCAGTAGTTCTTATGACCATGAGGGGAGACTGCCACCAATGAAGCAGAAGGACCTGACTTCCATCTCTATAATGGCAAGGTTCAAGCGCATCACCAGGCACCTGATAGGAGGGAAGAAGAAGGTCATGTTCGAGGAACCCTTCAAGGAAGGGTGCAAGGAGATTCTCTGAAAGGGATATGTCACAGGAACAGCAGTGCAAATCGTTTTCATATCCTTGAACATTTATCTGATGAGGAGAGTGAGGAGGGTGAAGTTTTGACTGATGCAGCTTGCTGGCACACTTCTCCTATCTGCTTTGGTGATTATATTGCCATTGCAGAGGATAAAAGAGGCTGATATGGCAAAAAAAGGCCTCAGGAAACAAAAAGCCTTTGAGAACCAGAATAGAAAGCGAGATAATGATAGGAGAGGTACAAGCTCTGTTGGGCTAGACCATAGAAGCGATGCTTCTTTGCAGTCTACGACAACTGAGCATGCTGAGGATCCTCTAGTAGAAGAAAGGGATTTTGGTTGGTTTAAAATCTGTATAGGAAAAGCTGTTAGGCAAAATTTAGATCCCTTTCAAGAATCTAAACGAGTATTAGGGGTATGGAAACCTGGTCCGATGTTGCTTAGGCCACCGGTAGGGGACTCTATAACTGAAGCTTGTAAACAACCTTGGAGGAAGCTAGGGGATGATATTCATTTTTCATAGGAATTAAAATTTCTATAAAAATTGTTCCATCTCGTGGGCTGGTGGAAAATAATCTTGGGACGAGGCCTAGCCCACCAGGAATTTGGAAAGAGCAAGCCATGTGCCTGGATACAAAAAAATAAAACGACATATTTGTCTGAGAGGGTATTTATTCCAGGACACTTGGACAATCTGATCAGTAGCTGGTGGGAGCGTGAAACGAGGGTTCCTAAGGCAACGCCGGCGGCGGAAAACACAGAAGAGATGGGGGAGCGGTATGAAGGCAATGGTGGTGGAGGAAATTTTGCAAGAGAAGGAGGAGGACCAAGTAGGCAGCAACAATTTGGTGGATATAGAGGTAATAGTTTCAAACACCCACCTTTCAATTGTCCTGGTCAATTTGGGGGAAATCTGTACCAGAATAGCCATCGAGTTGGAGGAGGACATGGAAAGTCCAATAATTTGAATAGAGGACAATATGGACATGGATCAGGACAGTTTGCCAACAACCAGAATTAGGGAGGAAGAGGTAGTGACAGAGATTAGGACTTATGTGCAGAAAACTGGGACATCTAGCTCGGGAGGGGTTTCAACTAGGCAAAACAGGGAGACTAATGAAAGAACTATTGTCTCTGCAACAACAACAGCTACCTATTTAGGAGCTACACAACTAATTCAGGTGGGCTCCAGCTCTGAAGCGGATATTGCAGGGAAGAAAAAAGCACAAAATGACAATCCCCTATGTAACAAATGTGGGAAAAGGGACATATTTCAAAGGATTGTGCTGAGGAAATAGAGTGTGTGAACTATGGAAAAGGAGAACAATCTATGAGGTGTGCTTGGCTGAAGCAAAAGAAGCCAACTCCAAACCTTGTTGGCTTTGGAGGGCCTGGATTATGCTGCTTTGTAGCTGAGCATGCAAAAGAAAACTTTGGGATGAAGAGAAAGGGAAGGCAGTATCAATTGTCAAATTTTAGGAAGTGGACTTCCAGGTCGATGAAGAGCTACTGGTGATGTGTCTGGGAAGAACTTATCCCTGGAAATGGACCTGGCAAGCAAAAGAAGTGTCCACTGGAAGATTCTTAGTCAATATCCCATTTGCTGCAAGGATCAATGAGGTGTCAATTTATGACTAGGTAACATTAATAGGCGCACACATTAAAACCAATGTGAAGCAATGGTCAGATGAGAACTTGGTAGCAAGAAAACTTGACACAGTTTGGGTAAAGGCTAAGAGGGTTCCAAAAACTCCAAAGAATTACCAGGGGATCTGTGAAGTGGGATGATCCCTTTGGCAGGTGATTGAAGTGTACATGGAAACTTTTACGAAGAATGGAAACATCTGAATCCTTGTGGGGGTGGTTAATCACAAGAACATCCCTGCCATGGCTAAGATCACAACAAAAAAGTTGATGATCTACTATATTTACTTCCAAGTGGAGCAGGTTGTGGAGGAAGGGTGGCTAAGGCAAGAAGATGAATATATACAAGAGATTGATGAAATGGAAGATACTCTGTCACAAGAACTGAGAGACAGAGGAGAGAAGAGACAGAGAAATGAAGAAAGTGAGGAAACTGATGGAGGAAGCCACATTCAAGCAAGTGAACAAACCAGGAAAGCATTAGAAGAAAGGGAAGAAGAAATAAAAAGGAAGAATGATTTGGATGCAATTTCCTTGGCAAGGAACAAGGTGGTAGCTTCTTCACATGAGACAAACAAGATATAGACAAGGACAGAACTAATTGAGCAAGCTGGGAGGGAGAAAGAAAAGGAGAAGAATGACATGGTGGAGGAAACTAGAGACAATGTGAAAGGACCTGACCCAGATATACAAGATCAAACTGAGGGCAGAGTTGATTTGTCTGGAGATGATGGGGATAGAAATGGAGAATCTGACTCCTCACTAAGCATGAACACAAAAATCAACAATGTTCGGGATGGTGATTGCGCGTAATTAACACGTCCGTTGGGAACCCCAAGAGGAAGGTATGATGCGCACAGTAGCAAGTTTTCCCTCAGAAAGAAACCAAGGTTTATCGAACCAGGAGCCAAGAAGCACGTTGAAGGTTGATGGCACGGGATGTAGTGCGGCGCAACACCAGGGATCCGCGCCAACGTGGAACCTGCACAACACAACCAAAGTACTTTGCTCCCAACGAAACAGTGAGGTTGTAAATCTCACCGGCTTGTTGTAACAAAGGATTAGATGTATAGTGTGGATGATGATTGTTTGCAGAAAACAGTAGAACAAGTATTGCAATAGATTGTATTCAATGTAAAAGAATGGACCGGGGTCCACAGTTCACTAGAGGTGTCTCTCCCATAAGATAAATAGCATGTTGGGTGAACAAATTACAGTCGGGCAATTGACAAATAGAGAGGGCATGACCATGCACATACATGATATGATGAGTATAGTGAGATTTAATTGGGCATTACGACAAAGTACATAGACCGCTATCCAGCATGCATCTATGCCTAAAAAGTCCACCTTCAGGTTATCATCCGAACCCCTTCCGTATTAAGTTGCAAACAACAGACAATTGCATTAAGTATGGTGCGTAATGTAATCAATAACTACATCCTCGGACATAGCATCAATGTTTTATCCCTAGTGGCAACAGCACATCCACAACCTTAGAACTTTCTGTCACTGTCCCACATTTAATGGAGGCATGAACCCACTATCGAGCATAAATACTCCCTCTTGGAGTTAAGAGTAAAAACTTGGCCAGAGCCTCTACTAATAACGGAGAGCATGCAAGATCATAAACAACACATAGGTAATAGATTGATAATCAATATAACATAGTATTCTCTATCCATGGGATCCCGACAAACACAACATATAGCATTACAGATAGATGATCTTGATCATGTTAGGCAGCTCACAAGATCCGACAATGAAGCACATGAGGAGAAGACGACCATCTAGCTACTGCTATGGACCCATAGTACAGGGGTGAACTACTCACTCATCACTCCGGAGGTGACCATGGCGGTGTAGAGTCCTCCGGGAGATGATTCCCCTCTCCGGCAGGGTGCCGAGGCGATCTCCTGAATCCCCCGAGATGGGATTGGCGGCGGCGGCGTCTCTGGAAGGTTTTCCGTATCGTGGCTCTCGGTACTGGGTTTTCGCGACGAAGACTATATGTAGGCGGAAGGGCAGCCTCGGAGGGTCACGGGGGCCCCACACAGCAGGGCCGCGCGGGCCCTGGGCCGCGCCGCCCTAGTGTGGCGGCGCCCCGTGGCCCCACTTCGTCTTCTCTTCGGTCTTCTGGAAGCTTCGTGGCAAAATAGGCCCCTGGGCGTTGATTTCGTCCAATTCCGAGAATATTTCCTTACTAGGATTTCTGAAACCAAAAACAGCAGAAAACAACAATCGGCTCTTCGGCATCTCGTTAATAGGTTAGTGCCGAAAATGCATAAATATGACATAAAGTATGCATAAAACATGTAGATATCATCAATAATGTGGCATGGAACATAAGAAATTATCGATACGTCTGAGACGTATGAGCATCCCCAAGTAGTTCGCTCGTCCGAGGTGTAAACGATAACAAAGATAATTTCTGGAGTGACATGCGTCTCCGACGTATCGATAATTTCTTATGTTCCATGCCACATTATTGATGTTCTCTACATGTTTTATGCCCACGTGACCCTCCGAGGCTGCCCTTCCGCCTACATATAGTCTTCGTCGCGAAACCCCAGTACGAGAGCCATGATACGGAAAACCTTCCAGAGACGCCGCCGCCGCCAATCCCATCTCGGGGATTCAGGAGATCGCCGGCACCCTGCCGGAGAGGGGAATCATCTCCCGAGGACTCTTCACCGCCATGGTCGCCTCCGAGTGATGAGTGAGTAGTTCACCCCTGGACTATGGGTCCATAGTAGCTAGATGGTTGTCTTCTCCTCATGTGCTTCATTGTCTGGATCTTGTGAGCTGCCTAACATGATCAAGATCATCTATCTGTAATGCTATATGTTGTGTTTGTCGTGGATCCGATGGATAGAGAATACTATGTTATGTTGATTATCAATCTATTACCTATGTGTTGTTTATGATCTTGCATGCTCTCCGTTATTAGTAGAGGCTCTGGCCAAGTTTTTGCTCTTAACTCCAAGAGGGAGTATTTATGCTCGATAGTGGGTTCATGCCTCATTAATCTGGGACAGTGACGAAAGTTCTAAGGTTGTGGATGTGCTGTTGCCACTAGGGATAAAACATTGATGCTATGTCCGAGGATGTAGTTATTGATTACATTACGCACCATACTTAATGCAATTGTCTTGTTTGCAACTTAATACTGGAAGGGGTTCGGATGATAACCCGAAGGTGGACTTTTAGGCATAGATGCATGCTGATAGCGGTCTATGTACTTTGTCGTAATGCCCAATTAAATCTCACAATACTCATTATATCATGTATGTGCATTGTCATGCCCTCTCTATTTGTCAATTGCCCGACTGTAATTTGTTCACCCAACATGCTATTTATCTTATGGGAGAGACACCTCTAGTGAATCGTGACCCCGGTCCATTCTTTACATTAAATACAATCTACTGCAATACTTGTTCTACTGTTTTCTGCAAACAATCATCATCCACACTATACATCTAATTCTTTGTTACAGCAAGCCTGAGATTGACAACCTCACTGCGCTGGGGCAAAGTACTTTGGTTGTGTTGTGCAGGTTCCACGCTGGCGCCGGAATCCCCGGTGTTGCGCCGCACTACATCCCGCCGCCATCAACCTTCGACGTGCTTCTTGACTCCTACTGGTTCGATTAAACCTTGGTTTCTTACCGAGGGAAAACTTGCTACCGTGCGCATCATACCTTCCTCTTGGGGTTCCCAACGGACGTGTTAACGCGCGCAAAGCTCTTTTTCGGCGCCGTTGCCGGGAGATCAAGACACGCTTAAGGGGAGTCTCCACAATCCAATCTCTTTACTTTGTTTTTGTCTTGCTTTATTTTATTTACTACTTTGTTTGCTGCATTATATCAAAACACAAAAAAATTACTTGCTAGCTTTACTTTATTTATTGTCTTGCACTCTATATCAAAAACACAAAAAAATTAGTTACTTGCATTTGCTTTACTTATTTCAACATGTTTCCTTTTAATTTTACTGTAAAAGATATACCTGTGGGACAAGGGTCTATAATTGGAAGAGATAATATAGAAGAATTTTCACCCATATTAGTATGCATGAAGATCTTAAAGATATACCCCTTGTAAAAGTTGTCCCTACTTATGAAGATGCCTCTGTTTGTTTGGTACGCATGATGGAAGCTAGATTTATTAGTCTCAACCCCATGATACAACACATGTTTCTTACACTTTCTGATATGGAGCGGGGAGAGAAGAGAGATTTTGTTCTAAAAGTCTTAGTGCGAGAATTTGAAGATATAGCTAAAGAAGCTAGAAAAGTTTTTATTAAGCATAAGAGGCTTGGCTTTTATACTGACTTTAAAAGAACACTTGAAAAAATGGATATGGATAGAATTAAGTACACTAATAATGTTGATGATGGTGGGGAGATTAAAGCACCAATACCGTGTAAGCTCCTAGCGATGTATGAAGCTCTAGATGATAATTATGCTTGGCTTGTTCCTGAAAATTTGTTTGATGAGAGTAGCAAGCCCAAGACTAATGAAAAGGGAGCCGCTGAAACTTATGTATCCAACATACTATGCATGGTTGAGAAAACCCCCAACACCCCTGGTAATGATGTCAATGCTCCATCTCTTGATAATACTTGATACACACTTTCTGCGCCTAGCTGAAAGACGTTAAAGAAAAGCGCTTATGGAGACAACCCATGTTTTTACTACAGTACTTTTATTTTATATTTGAGTCTTGGAAGTTGTTTACTACTGTAGCAACCTCTCCTTATCTTAGTTTTGTGCTTTGTTGTGCCAAGTAAAGTCGTTGATAGTAAGGTTCATACTAGATTTGGATTACTGCGCAGAAGATTTCTTTGCTGTCACGAATTTCGACCTGCCTCTCTGTAGGTAGCTCAGAAAAATATGCCAATTTACATGCGTGATCCTCAGATATGTACGCAACTTTCATTCAATTTGGGAATTTTCATTTGAGCAAGTCTGGTGCCTCAATAAAATCCATCTTTACGGATTGTTCTGTTTTGACAGATTCTGCCTTTTATTTCGCATTGCCTCTTTTATGATGGATGAATTTCTTTGTTCCATTAATGTCCAGTAGCTTTGTGCAATGTCCAGAAGTATTAAGAATGATTATGTCACCTCTGAACATGTGAATTTTTATTATGCACTAACCCTCTAATGAGTTGTTTCGAGTTTGGTGTGGAGGAAGTTTTCAAGGATCAAGAGAGGAGATGATACAATATGATCAAGGAGAGTGAAAGCTCTAAGCTTGGGGATGCCCGGTGGTTCACCCCTGCATATTTTAAGAAGACTCAAGCATCTAAGCTTGGGGATGCCCAAGGCATCCCCTTCTTCATCGACAACATTATCGGGTTCCCCCCTGAAACTATATTTTTATTCCATCACATCTTATGTGCTTTGCTTGGAGCGTCGGTTTGTTTTTGTTTTTGTTTTTGTTTGAATAAAAGGGATCCTAGCATTCATTGTGTGGGAGAGAGACACGCTCCGCTGTTGCATATGGAAAAATATGTCCTTAGGCTTTACTCATAGTATTCATGGCGAAGGTTGAATCTTCTTCGTTAAATTGTTATATGGTTGGAATCGGGAAATGCTACATGTAGTAATTCTAAAATGTCTTGAATAATTTGATACTTGGCAATTGTTGTGCTCATGTTTAAGCTCTTGCATCATATACTTGCACCTATTAATGAAGAAATACATAGAGCTTGCTAAAATTTGGTTTGCATATTTGGTCTCTCTAAAGTCTAGATAATTTCTAGTATTGAGTTTTGAACAACAAGGAAGACGGTGTAGAGTCTTATAATGTTTACAATATGTCTTTTATGTGAGTTTTGCTGCACCGGTTCATCCTTGTGTTTGTTTCAAATAACCTTGCTAGCCTAAACCTTGTATCGAGAGGGAATACTTCTCATGCATCCAAAATCCTTGAGCCAACCACTATGCCATTTGTGTCCACCAAACCTACCTACTACATGGTATTTCTCCGCCATTCCAAAGTAAATTGCTTGAGTGCTACCTTTAATATTTCCATTCTTTACCTTTGCAATATATAGCTCATGGGACAAATAGCCTAAAAACTATTGTGGTATTGAATATGTACTTATGCACTTTATCTCTTATTAAGTTGCTTGTTGTGCGATAACCATGTTTTCTGGGGACGCCATCAACTCTTTTACCTTTGTTGAATATCATGTGAGTTGCTATGCATGTTCGTCTTGTCTGAAGTAAGGGCGGTTTTCACAATCAAATGGTTTGAGTATGCATACCGTTAGAGAAGAACATTGGGCCGCTAACTAAAGCCATGATCCATGGTGGAAGTTTCAGTTTGGACAGCTAATCCTCAATCTCTTATGAGAATAATAATTGTTGTTAAATGCTTATGCATTAAAGAGGAGTCCATTATCTGTTGTCTATGTTGTCCCGATGGATGTCTAAGTTGAGAATAATCAAAAGAAATCCAATGCGAGCTTTCTCCTTAGACCTTTGTACAGGCGGCATAGAGGTACCCCTTGTGACACTTGGTTGAAACATATGCTATGCAATGATAATCAGTGTTAACCCAAGCTAATTAGGACAAGGTGGCACTATTAGTATACTATGCATGAGGCTTGCAACTTGTAAGATATAATTTACATAACACATATGCTTTATTACTACCGTTGACAAAATTGTTTCATGTTTTCAAAATAAAAGCTCTAGCACAAATATAGCAATCGATGCTTTCCTCTTTGAAGGACCATTCTTTTACTTTTATGTTGAGTCAGTTCACCTATTTCTCTCCACCTCAAGAAGCAAACACTTGTGTGAACTGTGCATCGATTCCTACATACTTGCATATTGCACTTGTTATATTACTTTACATTGACAATATCCATGAGATATACATGTTACAAGTTGAAAGCAACCGCTGAAACTTAATCTTCCTTTGTGTTGCTTCAATACCTTTACTTTGATTTATGAGTTAACTCTTATGCAAGACTTATTGATGCTTGTCTTGAAAGTACTATTCATGAAAAGTCTTTGCTTTATGATTCAGCTGTTTACTCATGTCATTACCATTGTTTTGATCGCTGCATTCATTACATATGCTTACAATAGTATGATCAAGGTTATGATGGCATGTCACTCCAGAAATTATCTTTGTTATCGTTTACCTGCTCGGGACGAGCAGAACTAAGCTTGGGGATGCTGATACGTCTCCGACGTATCGATAATTTCTTATGTTCCATGCCACATTATTGATGATATCTACATGTTTTATACACATTATATGTCGTATTTATGCATTTTCCGGCACTAACCTATTAACGAGATGCCGAAGAGCCGGTTGTTGTTTTCTGCTGTTTTTGGTTTCAGAAATCCTAGTAAGGAAATATTCTCGGAATTGGACGAAATCAACGCCCAGGGTCCTATTTTTGCACGAAGCTTCCGTAAGACCGAGGGGAAAGGAAGTGGGCACGAGGCGCCGCCACAACAGCGGCGCGGCCCGGTCTTGGCTGCGTGGCCCGGTGTGTGGGGCCCGTGTGGCCCCCGCGTTGCCCTTCCGCCTATTTAAAGCCTTCGTCGCAAATCCCCGATCGAGAGCCACGATACGGAAAACCTTCCAGACGCCGCCGCCAATCCCATCTCTGGGGATTCAGGAGATCGCCTCCGCACTGCGGGAGAGGGGAATCATCTCCCGAGGACTCTTCACCGCCATGGTCGCCTCCGGAGTGATGAGTGAGTAGTTCACCCCCGGACTATGGGTCCATAGCAGTAGCTAGATGGTTGTCTTCTCCTCATGTGCTTCATTGTCGGATCTTGTGAGCTGCCTAACATGATCAAGATCATCTATCCGTAATGCTATATGTTGTGTTTGTCGGGATCCGATGGATAGAGAATACTATGTTATGTTGATTATCAATCTATTACCTATGTGTTGTTTATGATCTTGCATGCTCTCCGTTATTAGTAGAGGCTCTGGCCAAGTTTTTGCTCTTAACTCCAAGAGGGAGTATTTATGCTCGATAGTGGGTTCATGCCTCCATTAAATCTGGGACAGTGACAGAAAGTTCTAAGGTTGTGGATGTGCTGTTGCCACTAGGGATAAAACATTGATGCTATGTCCGAGGATGTAGTTATTGATTACATTACGCACCATACTTAATGCAATTGTCTGTTGTTTGCAACTTAATACTGGAAGGGGTTCGGATGATAACCTGAAGGTGGACTTTTTAGGCATAGATGCATGCTGGATAGCGGTCTATGTACTTTGTCGTAATGCCCAATTAAATCTCACAATACTCATTATATCATGTATGTGCATTGTCATGCCCTCTCTATTTGTCAATTGCCCGACTGTAATTTGTTCACCCAACATGCTATTTATCTTATGGGAGAGACACCTCTAGTGAACTGTGGACCCCGGTCCATTCTTTTACATTAAATACAATCTACTGCAATACTTGTTCTACTGTTTTCTGCAAACAATCATCATCCACACTATACATCTAATCCTTTGTTACAGCAAGCCGGTGAGATTGACAACATCACTGTTTCGTTGGGGCAAAGTACTTTGGTTGTGTTGTGCAGGTTCCACGTTGGCGCCGGAATCCCTGGTGTTGCGCCGCACTACATCCCGCCGCCATCAACCTTCGACGTGCTTCTTGACTCCTACTGGTTCGATTAAACCTTGGTTTCTTACTGAGGGAAAACTTGCTACTGTGCGCATCATACCTTCCTCTTGGGGTTCCCAACGGACGTGTTAACTACGCGCAATCAACATGCCATCATAACCTTGATCATAATATTGTAAGCATATGTAATGAATGCAGCGATCAAAACAATGGTAATGACATGAGTAAACAAATGAATCATAAAGCAAAGACTTTTCATGAATAGTACTTTCAAGACAAGCATCAATAAGTCTTGCATAAGAGTTAACTCAAAAAGCAATAAATCAAAGTAAAGGTATTGAAACAACACAAAGGAAGATTAAGTTTCAGCGGTTGCTTTCAACTTGTAACATGTATATCTCATGGATATTGTCAATGTAAAGTAATATAACAAGTGCAATATGCAAGTATGTAGGAATCAATGCATAGTTCACACAAGTGTTTCCTTCTTGAGGTGGAGAGATAGGTGAACTGACTCAACATAAAAGTAAAAGAAAGGCCCTTTGAGAGGGAAGCATTGATTGCTATATTTGTGCTAGAGCTTTGGTTTTGAAAACAAGAAACAATTTTGTCAACGGTAGTAATAAAGCATATGTATCATGTAAATTATATCTTACAAGTTGCAAGCCTCATGCATAGTATACTAATAGTGCCCGCACCTTGTCCTAATTAGCTTGGATTACCGGGATTATCATTGCAATACACATGTTTTAACCAAGTGTCACAAAGGGGTACCTCTATGCCGCCTGTACAAAGGTCTAAGGAGAAAGTTCGCATTGGATTTCTCGCTTTGATTATTCTCAACTTAGACATCCATACCGGGACAACATAGACAACAGATAATGGACTCCTCTTTAATGCATAAGCATGTAGCAACAATTAATGTTCTCATATGAGATTGAGGATATATGTCCAAAACTGAAACTTCCACCATGATTCATGGCTTTAGTTAGCGGCCCAATGTTCTTCTCTAACAATATGCATGCTCTAACCATTAAATGAGTGGTAAATCTCCCTTACTTCAGACAAGACGGACATGCATAGCAACTCACATGATATTCAACAAAGAGTAGTTGATGGCGTCCCCGGGAACATGGTTATCGCACAACAAGCAACTTAATAAGAGATAAAGTGCATAAGTACATATTCAATACCACAATAGTTTTTAAGCTATTTGTCCCATGAGCTATATATTGTAAAGGTAAAGAATGGAAATTTTAAAGGTAGCACTCAAGCAATTTACTTTGGAATGGCGAGAAATACCATGTAGTAGGTAGGTATGGTGGACACAAATGGCATAGTGGTTGGCTCAAGGATTTTGGATGCATGAGAAGTATTCCCTCTCGATACAAGGTTTAGGCTAGCAAGGTTATTTGAAACAAACACAAGGATGAACCGGCAGCAAAACTCACATAAAAGACATATTGTAAACATTATAAGACTCTACACCGTCTTTCTTGTTGTTCAAACTCAATACTAGAAATTATCTAGACTTTAGAGAGACCAATTATGCAAACCAAATTTTAGCAAGCTCTATGTGTTTCTTCATTAATAGGTGCAAAGTATATGATGCAAGAGCTTAAACATGAGCACAACAATTGCCAAGTATCAAATTATTCAAGACATTTTAGAATTACTACATGTAGCATTTCCCAATTCCAACCATATAACAATTTAACGAAGAAGATTCAACCTTCGCCATGAATACTATGAGTAAAGCCTAAGGACATATTTGTCCATATGCAACAATGGAGCGTGTCTCTCTCCCACACAATGAATGCTAGGATCCATTTTATTCAAACAAAAACAAAAACAAAAACAAAAACAAACCGACGCTCCAAGCAAAGCACATAAGATGTGATGGAATAAAAATATAGTTTCAGGGGAGGAACCTGATAATGTTGTCGATGAAGAAGGGGATGCATCCCCAAGCTTAGATGCTTGAGTCTTCTTAAAATATGCAGGGTGAACCCGGGCATCCCCAAGCTTAGAACTTTCACTCTCCTTGATCATATTGTATCATCTCCCTCTCTTGATCCTTGAAAACTTCCTCCACACCAAACTCAAAACAACTCATTAGAGAGTTAGTGCATAATAAAAATTCACATGTTCAGAGGTGACATAATCATTCTTAACACTTCTGGACATTGCACAAAGCTACTGGACATTAATGGAACAAAGAAATTCATCCATCATAGCAAAAGAGGCAATGCGAAATAAAAGGCAGAATCTGTCAAAACAGAACAGTCCGTAAAGACGAATTTTATTGAGGCACCAGACTTGCTCAAATGAAAATGCCCAAATTGAATGAAAGTTGCGTACATATCTGAGGATCACGCACGTAAATTTGCATATTTTTCTGAGCTACCTACAGAGAGGCAGGTCGAAATTCGTGACAGCAAAGAAATCTGTTTCTGCGCAGTAATCCAAATCTAGTATGAACCTTACTATCAACGACTTTACTTGGCACAACAATGCACAAAACTAAGATAAGGAGAGGTTGGTACAGTAGTAAACAACTTCCAAGACTCAAATATAAAATAAAAGTACTGTAGTAAAAACATGGGTTGTCTCCCATAAGCGCTTTTCTTTAACGCCTAGGCGCAGAAAGTGTGTATCAAGTATTATCAAGAGATGGAGCATTGACATCATTACCGGGGTGTTGGAGTTTTCTCAACCATGCATAGTATGTTGGATACATAAGTTTCAGCGGCTCCCTTCTCATTAGTCTTGGGCTTGCTACTCTCATCAAACAAATTTTCAGGAACAAGCCAAGCATAATTATCATCTAGAGCTTCATGCATCGCTAGGAGCTTACATGGTATTGGTGCTTTAATCTCCCCACCATTATTAACACTATTAGTGTACTTAATTCTATCCATATCCATTTTTTCAAGTGTTCTTTTAAAATCGGTGATTGTACCAAGCCTCTCATGCTTACTAAAAACTTTTCTAGCTTCTTTAGCTATATCTGCAAATTCTCGCACTAAGACTTTTAGAACAAAATCTCTCTTCTCTCCCCTCTCCATATCCGAAAGTGTAAGAAACATGTGTTGTATCATGGGGTTGAGACTAATAAATCTAGCTTCCATCATGCGTACCAAACAAACAGAGGCATCTTCATAAGTAGGGACAGCTTTTGCAAGGGGTATATCTTTAAGATCTTCATGCATACTAACATGGGTGAAAAATTCTTCTATATTATCTCTTCCAATTATAGACCCTTGTCCCACAGGTATATCTTCTACGGTAAAATTAAAAGGAAACATGTTGAAATAAGTAAAGCAAATGCAACTAATTTTTTTTTTGTGTTTTGATATAGAGTGCAAGATAGTAAATAAAGTAAAGCTAGCAACTAATTTTTTTGTGTTTTGATATAATGCAGCAAACAAAGTAGTAAATAAAATAAAGCAAGACAAAAACAAAGTAAAGAGATTGGATTGTGGAGACTCCCCTGCGTGTCTTGATCTCCCCGGCAACGGCGCCGGAAAAGAGCTTGATACGCGAATTCACGTCCGTTGGGAACCCCAAGAGGAAGGTATGATGCGCACAGCGGCAAGTTTTCCCTCAGAAAGAAACCAAGGTTTATCGAACCAGTAGGAGCCAAGAAGCACGTTGAAGGTTGATGGCAGCGGGATTTAGTGCGGCGCAACACCAGGGATTCCGGCGCCAACGTGGAACCTGCACAACACAACCAAAGTACTTTGCCCCAACGAAACAGTGAGGTTGTCAATCTCACCGGCTTGCTGTAACAAAGGATTAGATGTATAGTGTGGATGATGATTGTTTGCAGAAAACAGTAGAACAAGTATTGCAATAGATTGTATTCAATGTAAAAGAATGGACCGGGGTCCACAGTTCACTAGAGGTGTCTCTCCCATAAGATAAATAGCATGTTGGGTGAACAAATTACTGGGGCAATTGACAAATAGAGAGGGCATGACCATGCACATACATGATATGATGAGTATAGTGAGATTTAATTGGGCATTACGACAAAGTACATAGACCGCTATCCAATGCATCTATGCCTAAAAAGTCCACCTTCAGGTTATCATCCGAACCCCTTCCAGTATTAAGTTGCAAACAACAGACAATTGCATTAAGTATGGTGCGTAATGTAATCAATAACTACATCCCGGACATAGCATCAATGTTTTATCCCTAGTGGCAACAACACATCCACAACCTTAGAACTTTATGTCACTGTCCTAGATTTAATGGAGGCATGAACCCACTATCGAGCATAAATACTCCTCTTGGAGTTAAGAGTAAAAACTTGGCCGAGCCTCTACTAATAACGGAGAGAATGCAAGATCATAAACAACACATAGGTAATAGATTGATAATCAACATAACATAGTATTCTCTATCCATCGGATCCCGACAAACACAACATATAGCATTACGATAGATGATCTTGATCATGTTAGGCAGCTCACAAGATCCGACAATGAAGCACATGAGGAGAAGACGACCATCTAGCTACCGCTATGGACCCATAGTCCAGGGGTGAACTACTCACTCATCACTTCGGAGGCGACCATGGCGGTGTAGAGTCCTCCTGGAGATGATTCCCCTCTCCCAGGGTGCCTGGGGATATCTCCCGAACTCCGAGATGGGATTGGCGGCGGCGTCTCCGGAAGGTTTTCCGTATCATGGCTCTCGGTACTGGGGGTTTCGCGACGAAGACTATATGTGGCGGAAGGGCAGCCCCGGAGGTCACGGGGCCCACACAAGAGGCCGCGCGGGCCCCCTTGGGCCGCGCCGCCTCAGTGTGGCGGCGCCCCGTGGCCCCACTTCTCTTCTCTTCGGTCTTCTTCGTGGCAAAATAGGCCCCTGGGCGTTGATTTCATTCAATTCGAGAATATTTCTTACTAGGATTTCTGAAACCAAAAACAACAGAAAACGGAATGGCTCTTCGCATCTCGTTAATAGGTTAGTGCCGGAAAATGCATAAATATGACAAAAGTATGCATAAAACATGTAGATATCATCAATAATGTGGCATGGAACATAAGAAATTATCGATACGTCGGAGACGTATCGATGGGAAGTCACCTAATCATGGGAAGAAGAAGCAAAGGGGTGGGCATACTAGAGGAGATAGAGGAAGCAAATGGGAATAGATTCAGAATAGACTGGTGCCAAAAAGTGATGTACCAATCATGGACATAGCAAACAACAGAGCTATGGTGAGGAATGTTCGGTCGTCGGAAGGTAGTACATCTCTGCCCACCTTGGCTAGTACTTTTGATTATTGCATTTTAGATATTGCTAGTAGGGTGGGGATTGAGCTTGGAACTTCATTGGACATGATTGATAACAATTTGATTTTACTTAGAGGACAAGAGCAAGCTAGAGTGAATATTTTTCTTAATAGTGATGAAGAGTCTGAAAGTCTAAAGAATCCATTAGATATGGACAACCAGCCAGATGTTGTTGACCAAATTTTAATGGATATTCTCAAAATGACAAAAGAAGACTGTGAGGGCTTAACAGATAAAGTGATTGTTCCCTACATGTTTGGGGAAGGGCAGAATGGGGAGGAGAATGTCGCTTCACATGAAGTACAATGTAAAACTCCGTTAAAACTAAAGTGAAGTGTAGAAAGGGGAAAAACAGACAAAAATGATTGCCGGTTTACATGGAATAGTAGAGGAAAGGGGGAAGAGAGCAAAAAAATTAGGCAAAGTATAAAGGACTACAAATTAGATTTTGTTGGTATACAAGAAACAATGAGACAGATTATCTAATTTCCTTAAGGAAATAAGTGGAGGATATGAGTTTCACTGGGATAGTATACCTACAAGAGGGAGATCTGGTGGGATTCTGTTGGGAGTAAATAAAGAGACGTATGATCTTGTGGAAAAACCAATGGGTACTTATTATGTAAGATCCCTTGTTGCTAGTAAAAAAGATAATTTCACCTGGAATTTGGTGGTGGTGTATGCAGATGCACAATAAGATGGCAAAGCCAACTTCTTAATAGAATTGGTGAATGTCATAAAGATCTCAACATACCCCATACTGATAACAGGGGATTTTAATATGACTAGGAATGGGAGTGATAAAAATAAACCAGGGGGATACAACAAATGGAGCCCTTTGTTCAATGATATAATTGAGCAAGGGGGAATGATGGAAACAACCCTTACTAGAAGGAAATTCACTTGGTGTAATAATCATGAAAATCCAACTTATGAATTGCTAGATTGGGTTTTGGTGTCTCCATCATGGGAAGAGAAATTCCCACTGGTGTGTGCATCAACTATGCCTAGTGAACTCTCTGATCATACTCATATTTTAATCAAAACAGGGGACAAACCAAGAACTCATGCAATTTTCAGATTTGAAAACTACTGGTTCTTGAGACCTGACCTGAAGAGAGTGGTGAGTGGGGTATCGAACAAAGCATATTCTAGGAATATGAACATTGATAAATGGTAAATAAGATTTGAATGTCTGAGGAAAACTTTGAAAGGATGGAATTTAAATATAGAAGGGGAATATAGGAAGAAAATAGGAGACCTTGCTACTTAGTTGGATGAAATTGACCAAAAGGGGAGCTATATGGCCTAACACAGGAAGAAATAGCTTCCAAAAAATCAATTGAAGATAATTATCAAAGAAGAGGAAATTAAATGGATTCAGAGGGCAAAAGAAAAAGAATTGCTTGAGGGAGATAATAACACTAGATATTATCACTCAAAAGCAAATGGGAGAAGGAGGAAAACCTTGATTATTAGTTTGAATCAGGATGAGGGGATAATAGAAGGTCAATAAAATCTCAAGAGATATATTACTGACTTCTATAAAAAAAACTTTGTGGTAATCTAGATTTAACTAATATTCATTTTAACAATTTTGGGATAGATAGGCTTACATCAGATGTGTCTCTGAAATGCTGAGGCAAGATTTTACCATGGACGAGCTAAAAGTTGTTGTGTTTGAAATGGCAGCAAACAAAGCAGTTGGCACAGATGGGTTTAATGCAGATTTTTTTGTAGGGATTCGTAGGATATAAAACAAAAAAAATCATACCACAAGAACGAATAACAAGCCAAGATGAAGATCAACATACCCTCAAAGATCGTTGAGCGTTAACGAGATAAATCCTGTGGATGATGTACTTGATCAGCCGCTCTCAGGAGCGAGTAGAAGATCTTCACGGTGCCGCGATCGGGCAGCACCTCCACACTTGGTCACACGTATGGTGTTGATGAAGGAGTCCGTCTCCCCGTTCCAGCGGGCAGAAGAAGTAGTAGATCCTACTCGGAATCCTTCCAGCATGACGGTGTGGTGACGGTGGTGGTGGATATCTCCTGCAGGGCTTCGCCGTTGTCATGCAGGGTGGAGGAGGGGTGGTGCTAGGGTTTAGCAGAGGGGGTACTAGGGCGCCGGCCTTTGTGCCCTTGGGTGGTGCTGCCAATCTGGTGGCCGGCCCCCTCCTCCCCTCCTCCTCCTATATAGGTGGGAAACCCTAGGGTCCAATCCTACTCCATGGGAGTCCAATTGAAAACCTACCAAATGGGAAACCTAGTCAAGGTGGGATTGCTCCTTTCCTTGTGCTATGGCCGCCATGGACATGAAGTCCACCATGGACTCCACCTTCCCACTTGGTGGCTCATAGGGGCGTGGAGTCAAATGATTCTAGAACCTTTCATAAATTCACCGGATCATTCCCAAACTTGGAATATGACTTCCCATATATGAATCTTATTCTACGGACCATTCCGAAACTCCCCGTGATGTCCCGGATCTCATCCGAGACTCCAAAAAATATTCGAACTCCATTCCATATTCCATATCTACTTAAACGACATCAAAACCTTAAGTGTGTCGCCCTACAATTCGTGAACTATCAGACATGATCGAGAAACTTCCCCGATCAATAACTAATAGCGGGATCTGGAGATCCATAATAGCTCTCACATATTCAAAGATGACTTCGTGATCGAAAGAACCATTAACATATGATACCGATTCCCTTTGTCGCGCGATACTTTACGTATCTGAGGTTTGATCGTCGGTATCTCTATACCGGTAAGTACTCTTTACTCGTAATATGATATGACATCCTCAGACCTAATCACATTCTTGTAAAGCTAACCGGATGGCATTCAACGAGAGGCCTTATATATCTATCCGTCATTCTGATGAAAATCCACTCTTGATCCATGTGCTTCAACTCATACTTTCAGAACACTTAATGCCAACTTTATAACCACCCAATTATGAAGTGGTGTTTGATGTCATCAAACCATCCATCCGGTGTAAGTGATTAACATGATCTCATTGTCGAAGGATTAGTTACTATGTATCTTAAAGCTTATAGAAAAATGAACTTAATGACTAGATCAAATGCCATGCTTACTATGGGTGTATGTCCATCACATGATTCACCTAATGGTATGATCTTGTTATTAATAACTGATACGTCCAAAACGTATCTACTTTCCCGAACACTTTTGCTATTGTTTTGCCTCTAATTTGTGTATTTGGATGCAACTAACACAGACTAACTGGTTTCAGCAGAATTGCCCTGGTGTCTCGTTTTTGTGCGGAAATCCAACTTTGAAAAACCTCGGAATTTAGACAGAAGGCCCTATTTTCTCGTAAGACCTGCGGGTTTCTCGTAAGGGCAAGTCAGTGAGGCCCGAGGGCCCCACACCCTAGGCGGCGCGCCCAGAGGTGGCTGCCTCAGCGTGTGGCCCCCAGCCTCCATGCCCTTTTCGACTACTTATCGCTCCTCACCTAAAACGACGGTGGTAAGCCTTGTCGCTAGAAACCTCCAACGCCACACATCACAACTCCGTCTCTGGAGCCAAGCCTCCAGCGGGCACTCCGTCGGATGGGAATTGGAGGAGATCATCGCGCCATCACCACCGACGCCTCTTCATCAACCAGCAATGCCCCATCCATGTGCGAGTAATTCCCCCGCTCTGTAGGCTGAAGGGGGATGGTAGGGATTGGATGAGATCAGTCATGTAATAGTCATAATATTGTTAGGGCATAGTGCCTAGTGTCCGTAATTGGTACTCTTTGATGATATTGTTGTAACTTGTTATGCTTAATGCTTGTCACTAGGGCTCGAGTGCCGGATCTGAACATGTTATTATTTCATCGCGATATTCATTGTTTATGGTCTTACCTCGCAAGTTGTATACACATGTCGCTGTCCTGAACCAATGGTCCTTATGACAGTAAATCGACAACCGGGAGGGGATGTAGCATGAGGATCACATAAGTTCACGAAGTGTTAATGCTTTGCTCCGGTACTTCATTAAAAGGAGTACCTTAATATCCAGAAGTCCTTGAGGCTCGGCTGCCACCGGCTGGTAGGACAAAAGATGTTATGCAAGCTTCTCATTGCGAGCACGTACGACTATGTATGGAACACATGCTATTGATTGCTTTGTACTTAGACACCGTTTTATTATTATCCGCAAATGCCATGCTTGATTGTTACATGAGTTTCTCTCATCCACAACGCCCGTTATCCGTCCCCGTGCCTACGTATTTTAATCCCGTTGTTTACTATAATCACTACCGTCGTCTCTCATACTCATATTTCACCATCGCCATCGCTATAAAAAACTGCTATTTACCACAAACTCTGCGAGCAAGTCTGTTTCCTGGTGCAGCTGAATTGACATCCATTGTTAAGGCTTATAAGTATTCTTTGTCTCCCTTGTGTCGAATCAATAATTTGTTTTACTACCCGCGAAGACCGTACATCCCCTATACTTGTGGGTTAATAAGACTGCTCAAGGCCTGCCGGGGAGCATAGCTTTATTTAGAAGTTCACTTGGATCGATATTGTTCGCTGTAAATTCTCCATCATGGGTAAAACTCGCGATCCTAGAGTCGCGATATTACCATCCACTACAAGAAAAGGTGCCATGGCCGACGAAGTTGCTCTTGATTCACCATCCGTGATTGATAAACTTGTTTCACCACCACACGCTTCAAATGCTGGTACTTCTGCTGAATCTGAAAATTCTTATAATATTGATGATGCTTCTGCTGTGCTTGATGATAGTGGTTCATTGGGAACTTTTCTAGATGCTACAATTGCTAGGTCTAGACAAATTGAAAATGCTGAAACTCCTGATGTTACTACACCTGTTAATTCACCTGAACTTGATTATTCTAGTGATGATCCTGATGAAGATTATGTGGAGCTTAATGATGATCTTAATAGATGCAATGCTACTGCTGATGCAAGTAAAATTAAAAAGTTTCTCACACAATATACTGTTAGACATAAGTTATCTCCCGATCCTAAATTTGCCACATCTCCTATATGCATTAAGGATAAAGATTATGATTTTTCTCTTGATCTATCTCATATAGCTATTGTAGAGAAAGCACCCTTTTGTGGTACCGAAAAAGAAAGTGTTGTAGAACACATGATTGAACTTTCTTCTATGAGTAGTTTGTTTTCTGATGATATCAAGATGCGTATTTACTTTGTCGCTAAAATTTTTCCTTTCTCATTAAAGGATGATGCTAAAACTTGCTATAATAATTTGCCTCCTGGTTCTATTAAAAGTCCAAAAGAATTGCTTGATGTTTTCTTTCGAAAATACTTTCCTGCTAGTGCTCAACATATTGCTTTACAGAGAATTTATAGATTTGACCAGGGAGATGAAGAGAAATTGCCTGAGGCTTGGGCAAGATTTTGTTCTCTTATCAGAGCTCGACTTACATGATTTAGAAAAGAATGATCTACTTGATATATTTTATAGTTGACTAACCATTGAGTCTAGGGTATACCTGGATAGTGTGCTAGTTGTGTTTTCAGGAAAAGAACTCAAGACGCTCAAGAATTATTGGCTAAAATAGGCCGGAATCAGGATGATTGACTACGCCTGAACCAACTCCAACGCCAATATTGAAGAAGAGGGGTTAATTAAATTGAATGATGAAGATATGAGGGAAGCCAAGAAGTCTCTCAAGGAGAAAGGTATTAAATCGAAGATGTGAAGAATCTACCTCCCATAGAAGATATATGTGAGATAATCCCCCTTCATCCATGATTGAGGTAAACTCCCTTCAACGCTTTACTAGGGAAGATATTCCGTATTCAAAACCTCCTGCGCAATGCTTAGATGAGTTTGATAATTATATTGTTAAGCAAGAAAATTTAATATGAGAGTAGCGAATCATCTAATGGAAAATTCTCAAGCTATTAGCAATTTGCATGATATTGTGGAGAGAACCTCTAATGATGTTAAGATGCTTGTTAAACATTTTCAAATGGTTCAAACTCAAATGGATCAACTCACTAAAGTGCAAAATGACTTATTACAAAATAATTCTAAAGAGAAACATGCTTATGAAGTAACAACTAGAGGTGGTGTCTCTACCCAGGATCCTCTATATCCTAAAGGGCATCCCAAAAGAATTGAACAAGATTCTCAACGCATTGAACCTAGAGCTCCTTCTAAGAAAAAGAAGAAGAAACATAAAATGTTGTAGAATCCGCTGAACCTGTTAATGATCCTAATAGTATTTCTATTTCTGATGCTGAAACTGAAAGTGGTAATGAACATGACAATAATAATGGTAATGATAAGAATGATGTTTCTGATAAAGAAGAAGTTGAAGATGAACTTGAAAAGCAAGATAAAAATAAAAAGTATACTAAAGAATATTTTATTGCTAAGAAACATGGTAATGAAAGGGAACCTTGGGTGCAAAAGCAAAATGCCTTTTCCCGGCTAAGAAACTAAAATCAAAGGAAGAAGAACACTATAATAAATTCGTGATTGGATGAAACCTTTGTTCCTGCAAATCCCTTTGACCGATGCTATTAAATTGCCTCCTTATTTAAAGTATATGAAAGATATTGACTCTAACAAAAGGAAAATTCCTAATGAGGAGATTTCCACTATGCTTGCTAAGTACTCTTTCAAGTTCCAAAGAAGTTGGGCGACCCACGTATACCTACTATTCCTTGTTCTATTAAGAATAATTATGTTAAAACTGCTCTATGTGACTTGGGAGTCGGTGTTAGTGTTATGCCTTTTTCTCTTTATAAGAGACTTTATTTAGATAAGTTGATACCAACTGATATATCTTTGCAAATGGCCGATAAATCTACTGCTATTCCCGTTGGTATATGTGAGGATGTTTGATGTCTACGCACGCTTCTATTCCTGTAGACAGTGTTGGGCCTCCTTGAAGATGATAATATGTCTATTATTCCTGGGAGACCTTTTCTTAACACCGCAGGGTCTTATTGATTGCAATAAAGGAAAGGTTACTTTCAATGTTGATGATAAGGAGCACACCGTCTATTTCCCAAAGAGGATTGAAAAAGCATGCGGAGTTAATACTATTTCTAATGTGAGAACTATCAAAGTTGGAACTATCGATTGTCCTATATATGAGCCTAAAGAAGAATATCAAACTCTTTCTTGTGATTGGATCCATATCAATACAATACAAGGTAACATGATTGATTTGAGGTTTATTTCTTCTTATGCTATGTAAAATTTATTTGGTGGCAAGACTTGATCAACCTTGTTAACAAATACTTTTTATATGCATGGAGGAGGTAAACAACATCTCTTTCTTCCTCCACTTGCTCTAGTTGCTGTAGCACTTTTAATTTGCAAAGTTCCTTAGTTAATTGGAGATTTCAAAAATTTTCCTGGCCAGTAATAATAAACTTAATACCCGGAATGTGCATTTTTCAAAAGTTTTCAAAATTCACACAAAAATTATACCGTTGGTCCTATTTTTCGACGCAGGTAACTGGAGCACTGGGATGACCAAGAAGAATTCCTGCGGTGGCACCCCACAAAGTCATGCCACAGCTATGTATGCCGCACCCCGGTGTGTGGGCCCCCCTTTACCCCACTTTAGCATCTCTTCCTCCCACACTCTTCTCTCTCCCGAAAAAAATTGGACACCGCCTTCCTCTCACTCTCGTGCTTTTGCTCAAGAACCCGTATTTCTCGATCTCTGTTCACCTCTCAGATTTCTGTCCGAACGGCACATTTGCTCTTTCTGTGAGGACTCTCTTCCCGATTATCCAAGTAGAATTTTGTTTGGTGGAGTATATCTTGCATATTTGCTGTCAGAGGTAACATGTTTAGCGAGCTTGCATGCTTGTTCTAAGTGGTAGAAACTAGTTTTGATGCATGATTAGTACTCTAGCAAGTTCCTATGGTAGTTTCAATTATATGTCACCAAATCAAGTTTTATATTGTTTGTTGAAATTTCAGAAAATGGAATGGAATAGATATCACTTGAACCAGCAAGAATTGGAAGTCCAACAAGTTATGATAGTCAATCGTGAAGAGGGAGTATACCCCTCTTACTACCCGTGCGTGGATTTTATGAGGCGCGGATTTTGTGATGTCTAAAGTCTAATCTCTCGTGCGCAGTTGGATGATTTTGTTGATGGTGAACCATGCCAATATGCAAAACTGACTATGTCAGTGCAGGATTTTAAATTCAATTGGTCACGATCTAACCCCATGGTCCAATACAAAATTTATAATAAAACTATCAACTTGCCATTCAATGATTTTTGTGCAGCAATCAAAGTACCGCAATGGGGATCATGCGAGAAGATAAAGGGATCGCCGCAAGAGTTCTTGGACCTCTTCAAGATGATTTGTCATGGAAGAAGCTTCTCGGAGGATGGTGGTAAAATCAGTAGCATTCATTTCCCAGCTATTCGTTACTTTGCTTATTTCATTACCAAGTGTGTTCTAGCAAGAAAGAATGGAAGTAAAATATCTATCCAGGATCTAGCCTTTCTAGCTGCTGCATTACAAGGTAATAGGACTTATAACTTGGGTGCTTTGATAGCTAACAGACTTGCTACTAACCGTGAGAAGGGAGGAATTTGTGGAGGTCTCATCGCCTCTCGCTTATTAGCTATGCATAATGTAGAACCTCACCATCTTGATATTCAACTCCCCATAGAGAAACTTGACATAGTCTCCATGATTAAGCATGAATTTGTTTCTGATTCGTCTAATTTGAGCAACCTGTCTATAGAATAACATTTTACAAGAAATCTTGGACAATAACTAAGAAAACTGAAAAATTAGTAGGATTGCCTGCACCTGCTCTGTTTAACCTTGATTCCAGGGAGGATTGGTCAGTCACGGAAGGTGAACTGAAGGCATACATAGAGAGAGATGGCCATCGTGCAAGAGACAACACGGATGAGGTCGAGGAACACCTCGACTCGTCATCAGATGCAGCAAGCTCTTCGCATCAACATTGGGCATGAGGAGCCTCCACGTTTTTCTTCTGCATCGGTTCCTTATTATGACTACTCCATGTACGATCCACCGGCATGGAACCCAGATCCTCGTTGGGGTTGAACTCCACTTAGGCCAAAAGCCTAAGCTTGGGGGGAGGTATACCGGGATCACTCATTCTTTGCATATTATGGTTGCTGGATACTTGTACATACTTGTTTAGTCTCTTTGAGTGGTTTTCTAATGAGAGGGAGATGATATTTGGGGAAGTGCTGCTTGAAAACAGATTCTGGACTGTTACTAAAAAAATTCGTGCGCACAGCCAGAACGTTATTTTGAGCTGCCAATTTTTGTGCATGTTCCCCAGGTTGTTATCTAACTTTCATTAGTTGAACACTTTTCGAGATGAGCAACGGAAGATTTTTGTAAAAATCGATTTCTGTACTGCTGTCAGGTTTACAGATTTCTGCCATCTCGCTTTTCTGTGTTTCTTTTTTAGTTTGCTATTTCTTGTTTTTGCTTTGTTTCTTTCCCAAAACACAAAAAGACCAATAATATTTCTATTGTTTCTCTTCACCACTTGTTTACTTTGGTTTCTTGCATTTGTTTCGCTTATTTGCTATTGCTAGTTTGCTATAAGAAAACCCAAAAAGATTTTGCTTTGTTTGCTTGCTTCTTTTTATTCTTGTTTCAAATTCGAAAACACCAAAATATTTGCTGTTCTTCTTTGGTTTTGTAAAGTTCTTTATGAGTTCAATGGTTTTGGTGGCCGGAGCGTGGTTTTCATTTCATATTATCCAAGCTACACAAGTGAAAAGGCAATAATGACGATCTACGATAATCTGATTGTGGTGAGAGGCTGGTATGAACTCTATTTGTTTTCATTTTGTACATATACTCATCCATGTGAGCATGCTTAGTTGGTTCATGTGAGGTATATGTCATTTAAGAAAAGTCTAGTAGTTCATGATCTCTCATGTTTAGCTCAATTTATTAATATGAGTAGCATGTCATGGATGTTTGCTTGTATTGTTTTATTCATAGATAGGTATGATATTGTGGTATCCTCCTCTGAATAATTCGTTTGAATTAACTTGGCACATGCTCACGCATGCATATGACTGAACAAGAGTCAATTAAGCCTCAATGATTTACATTGCTTCAGAGTTCTGGTATCACTTTTATGCCTCAGTTAATTTATTTTGCCGCAAGCATGATTATGACGGTTATTGCTCTCTTGATTTGTCGCTCCCTAGTCTTTTGCTAGCCTTCACTTGTACTGAGCGGGAACGCTGCTCGTGCTTCCAAACACATGAAAACTAAGTTATTCCAGAGTGTCCACCATAAATACCTATGCATGGCATTTCAAACCATTCCAAGTAAATTCTCATGCGCTACCTTTAAACCTTCAAAATGCTTCTCAATTTGTGTTAATGTTTCATAGCTCATGAGGAAGTATGTGGTGTTTAACTTTCAACCTTGTCATTTACTCTTTGACGGACTTTCATATGGACTAGTGGCACATCCGCTTATCCAATAATTTTGCAAAAAGAGCTGCGTAATGGGGTTCCCAGCCCCAATTAATCAGCTTTCACTAATAATTCTCTTCACATGTTTTGCTCAGTTCATCGATGAAACAACTTAATTTGCAAATGAACACTCTCCATGGTATGTGAATGATGGAAGGCACCCGAGGATTCGGTTGGCCATGGCTTGTGTAAGGTTGGGGGAAGTGTCATCCATAATAAAACTAAAATACGTGTGTAAATAAAAAAGAAGAGGGATGATCTACCTTACTGGGTAGAATAACGTCCTTCATGGGAGCCGCTCTTGGAAAGTCTGTTGGCGAGGTAGTTGGTGTACCCATTACTATTCGTTGACAACAACAAACACCTCTCAAAATAATTTTACTCTTGCTTTACAAATGAAAAGCTCTAGCGCATGTTAATCACAGCACCACTCTGCGAAGGAGTCCAATCTTTTACTTTTTTATATTGAGTCTCCATCCTTTCTTTGAGCACTTTCTTGAGAGCACAACTTTCATTCTTAGTGTAATATGCTTGTCTCAAAATATGATTGATTGTGGTATAACTTTGATGCTTTTATCTTTGACAATCACTATTTCTAGTCTTTCTATGAACTTCGGAGGTGCCCGGGCATTTATGTTTTGCTGATCAAATATGGGCAAGCGAGATACCACTCTATCATACTCTTTTATGAACACTGCAATCCTGCTTATATACATGATTCATGATGCTTGTTATTAATTGTTGGTACCTTTCCATGATTGACATAGCTATTAGATGATCTTATTTGCATGTATCTTATTATGAACTGCCTAAGTGTTAGCCATAGCATGAGAATATTTGCATCATATGAACAAATGGTCGTGAAAGTTCTTTTATCGCTCGGTTGTTAACCCTGAATTGCTTGAGGACAAGCAATAGGCTAAGCTTGGGGGGAGTATACGTCAAAACGTATCTACTTTCCCAAACACTTTTGCTATTATTTTGCCTCTAATTTGTATTTTGGATGCAATAACACGGACTAACGCTGTTTCAGCAGAGCGTGCAGTGTCTCGTTTTTGTGCAGAAATCCAACTTCGAGGAAAAACCTCGGAATTTGGAACGGGAAGGCCCTATTTTCCCGAGAAGACTCACGGGCGAGAAGGGCAAGTCGGTGGAGGCCCGAGGGCCCCACACCCCATGGCGGCGCGACCCGGGAGGGGGCGCGGCCCTAGCGTGTGGCCTCGGCGGGCCTCCGAACGCCTCTTGGGACTGCTTGTCGCCTCGACCTAAACGCACGGGAGAAGTCGAAGTCGCGAGAAACCCTCCAGAACGCCGCCACCATCGCGAAACTCGGTCTCGAGGCCGAAGTCCGTTACGGCACTCCGCCGGGACGGGGGGTGGAGGAGATCGCCCGCCGCCATCACCACCAGCCTTATAGCCGTAACCCAGCCATGTTTCCCAAATACCGCCCATGTGAGTAATTCCCCATTTGTGGGTGAAGGGGATGGTAGGGATTGAATGAGATTGATCATAATAGTCATAAGATTTTTAGGGCATAGTGCCTAGTGTCCGTAATTGGTACTTTGATGATATTGTTGCAACTTGTTATGCTTAATGCTTGTCACTAGGGCCCGAGCTGATCTCAGATCTGAACATGTTATTGTTTCATCATGATATTCATTGTTTATGGTCTTACCTATAAGTTGTATACACATGTCGTTGTCCGGAACCAATGGCCCCGAAGTGACAGAAATCGGGACAACCGGAGGGGATGGTAGTGATGTGAGGATCACATGTGTTCACGAAGTGTTAATGCTTTGCTCCCGGTACTCTATTAAAGGAGTACCTTAATATCAAGTAGATTCCCTTGAGGCCCCGGCTGCCACCGGCCGGTAGGACAAAAGATGTTGTGCAAGTTTCTCATTGCGAGCAAGTACGACTATAATTGGAACACATGCCTATTGATTGCTCTGTACTTAGACACCATTTTATTATTATCTGCAAATGCTCTGCTTGATTGTTACATGAGTTTCTCTCATCCATGCAACGCCCGTTCATCCGTCCCCATGCCTACAGTATTTTAATCCTGCTGTTTACTATAATCACTATTTATTTGTCTCTGTGCCTACTGCTCTTTGTTATTTCTCACCCCGCTCTTGCTATAAAACTGTTACCTCTTGATAAACTCTTGCGAGCAAGTCTGTTTCCAGGTGCAGCTGAATTGACAACTCAGCTGTTAAGGCTTTCAAGTATTCTTGTCTCCCCTTGTGTGAATCAATAAATTGGGTTTTTACTTCCCTCGAAGACTGTTGCGATACGATCCCCTGCTCTGTGGGTTATCAATAACATACAATGTTCATGATCAGGAAACCATGATCATCTATTAATCAACAAGCTAGTTTAATAAGAGTCTTACTAGGGACTCTTTTATGTTTACAAAACACACACGTATTATTGTTTCCGGTTAATACTATTATAGCATGGGATGTAAACATTTATCATACACACAAAGATATAATAATAACCATTTTATTATGCCTCTTAGGCATATCTCCAACGATTTTATCAAAAATTGGTGAAACATGATCTTTTTGACTGTTAATCAATTTCCAAAAAGGAGCTAAACATAGCTAGACTGAATTATGGAGTGATAACTCTAGTGTCCAAAGGGAAAGATGTAGATAGAATTCAAAAATATAGGCCCATGTGTCTCTTAAATGTGTCTTTCAAAATTATCACAAGAGTATTGGTTAATAGGCTTATTCAAGTGATTTGGAAGATCATTCTTTTAAACCAAACATCTTTTATCAAAGTGAGGTACATAATGGAAGGGGTAAATGTCTTGACTGAGGCTTTAAATGACATACACAAGAAGAAGAAATCTTGGGTCCTTTTCAAAATTGATTTTCAGGAAGCTTTTGACAAAGTCAAATGGCCTTTCCTTTATCAATCAATGGAAGCCAAAGGATACCCAACCAACTGGATGGACTTGATTATCAAAAAAGTGACTAGTGGTAAAGTGGGGATCAATGTAAATGGGGAAATTGGAGCATATTTCTCAACACATCAAGGTTTAAGGCAGGGGATCGTCTTTCCCGCCTTCTTTTTGACCTTGTTGTTGATATATTAGCAGTTCTTGTTAAGAGAGCATAAGGGGGAGGGTTTGCTGACTAGGCTAGGTACAGATCTGATAGAAGGAGGGGCTGCAATCTTGCAATATGCAGATGACATCATTCTCCACCTTGAAGACAGGCTAGGAATCTGAAAGTAATTTTATGTTTGTTTGAATAGATGTCAGGATTAAAAATAAATTTTCATAAGAGTGATATCTATTGTCTAGGAGATGCTTCAGAAAGAGAGAAATACTTTGAGAGGATCTTCACTTGTAAAATTCTAGTTTGCTCCCTATGAAATATTTGGGGGTGCTATTAACAAGAAAAGACTGAAAAAATCAGATTAGGATTCTACTTAAGGGAAAATAAGAAGTAAATTGGGGCCCTGGCAAGGGAAAATGCTAGTTATGGGAGGTAGAGTCACTTTGATTAGCTCCTCTCTGACTAGTGTCCCTTTGTACATTCTTTCCTTCTATAGAATTCCAAGTGGTGTGAAAGAAAAAATGGATAAGATTAGGAATAGTTTCCTTTTGGATGAAAATGAGAGTAAAAGGAAATACCACTTGGTTAATTGGCAGACAGTGTGTATGCCAAAAGATCACGGTGGTTTGGGAGCCTTGGACTTGGAAAAAATGAATATTGACTTACTAGCTAAGTGGTTATGGAAGTTGTTTAATGAGGATGAAATTTGGCAGCAAATCCTTAGGAAAAATTATCTCCAAAAGCAAACTCTTTGTCAGGCAGTAACAGAAAATGGGGACTCTCATTTGTGGCAGGGTTTGATGGAGATCAAAAAATTCTTTTGGCAACACTACAAGGTGCAAGTAGGGGATGGGGCTAAGACAAGCTTTCGGGAATATAAATGGATAGGCTCCTCCTGCCTAGCCAAAACTTTCCCTAGGCTATTTCTAGTTTCTATGAACAAGAATGTGACAGTACAAGAGGGTTTTGACAAAGGGTGGAAGGGCTTAGGTTTAGAAGAGAAATGGTTGGAGAACTTAGAGAGGAATGGGGTGAGATAAAAAAATTGCTAGGAAGAGTTAACTTGAGTAATGAGCCTGATACATTAATATTCAAATTAACAAATTCAGGGGCATTTTTAGTTAAATTCTTGTACTTGGCAATGCAATTTAATGATGTTGTACCTTATAGATTCATGTGGAAAGTTAAGATACCCCTCAGAATTAAAACCTTCTTATGGTTAATGTTGAAAAAAAGCATTCTGACAAGAAATGTGCTATTACAGAGAGGGGGGGGGGATGTGAGAGAAACTGTCTCTTCTCCGGATGTAATGAAACTATAGAACACCCTTTTTAAATGCCCCCTTGCCAGATACATTTGGAATGTGGTCAGTTTTACATTTGGATTCAACTTCCATTTTATATCAGCTAACCACTGCATCTCAATTTGGTTGAAAGGATTTGGGGGGAAGAAAAAACAAATTCTTGTGGTGGAGATAACTGCTGTGATTTGGAGCATCTGGAAAACAAGGAATTTAGCATGTTTTGAAAAGAAATGGCATGCTAAACGTTATGTGGTGATACTTAAGATTTGCTATTATATTAATTGCTGGAGTTTTCTGGTGAAGGAGGATGTTAAGGATCAGCTGGAATTCTGCGCAAAGGTGTTGGAAAAGGTTGCGATAGAGGTGTTTGGAGCAAGACGAAGTTGGGTGTCGTGGACGCCAAGGCTGGCGATGTAGAAAAATAAAATGAAGGGAAGAAACAGCAACAAAAAGCATGCATTTGGTGCAGGGGATGATATGGAGGAGGAAGAGGTTGGTAGCAGCAGGGATCTCAACTTCCCTTTTTCATCTCGTTTTCGCCAGCATTTGCTGATGTTGTGTACTGTTTAAAACCTCTGGATATCATGATCATTAGATGGTCAGGAAAACTGTAGTTGTTATGTTGCTGTTGCG